>JAOXOE010028014.1:0-17023 GCA_028565055.1 Phoeniculus purpureus | reverse complement strand
CAGTATCTCTGCTTTCTCTGTATCCTCTGTCTTCAGGGCACCCACCTCATTCAACAGGGGGCCTACATTGCCTCTAGCTTTAGTTTTACCTGCAATGTATTTGAAGAAGCCCTTTTCTGTTGCCCTTGACCTCTCTTTCAAGGTTTAATTCCAAGGAGGCTTTGGCTTTCTTAGTTGTGTCCCTATGTTCTCTCACCAGAGCCTTATAATCACCCCAAGCAGCCATTCCCTCCTTCCATGGCCTATAGACTTTCTTTTTCTTCTTCAGTTTCCCCAGGAGATCCCTGTTTAACCATGCAGGTCTTCTGGCTCCCTTCCTTGACTTCCTTCCTGTTGGAATGTTCTTGTCTTGGGCTTCAAAGAAGTGGTCTTTGAGTGTTAACCAACGGTCCTGGGCCCCTTTACCTGCCAGTACTCTCTCCCAGTTGGCCCTCCTGAAGTACAGGGTTGTGATCCTGCTAGGTTTTCTGTTCCTACCACATGAGATCTTGAACTCCACCATCTCATGGTCACTGCACCCAAGGCTGCCCTCAACCTTCACTGCTTCAGCCAGACCCTCCTTGGTGGTGAGTACAAGATCCAGCAGCACTCCTTTTCTAGTGGGGTCCTCCACCATTTGCATCAGGAAATTGTCATCAATGCACCAGGAAACCTCCTGGACTGTGGATGGCTGGCTGAGTAGGTCTTTCAGTAAATATCAGGTTAGTTAAAATCCCCCATGTGAACCAGGGCCTGAGCTGTGAGGCTGCTGTCAGCTGCCTGTAGAAGGCCTCATCAACTTCTTCATTTTGATCTGGTGGCCTGCAATAGACACCCGTAACAGTGTCACCCATGCCAGCCTGCCACTTAATCCACACCCACAAACTTTCAACTCTCTCTTCCTCTGCCCCTGGACAGAACTCAATACATTCCTGTTGCTCTCTCACATAAAGAGCAACTCCATCACCCCACCTTGCTGACCTGTCCCTCCTGAGAAGGACATAGCTGTCCATGACCACATTCCAGTCATGCGAGCTGTCCCACCAGGTCTGTGTAACTGACTGACTGGACACAGATTTGTAACTCTTCCTGCTTATTCCCCATGCTGTGTGCATTGGTGTGGAGGCATTTTAGAGAGCGAGCTGAGTGCTCCGATTTCACCCTAGGACAGTGAGAGGCCACCTGGTTTTCATTAAGACCAAGGCTCTGTCCCACTGGTGCGTGCCCATCAACTATCCCACCCCTCTTCGAATCTAGTTTAAAGCCCTCTGAATGAGCACTGCCAATTCCTACCCCAGAACCCTTTTTCCCCTCTGAGATTAACATCTCCCATGTGGACCTGTCAGATCAGCTGCCTTATAGAACCAGTTATTATCAAAGAACCCAAAGCCCTGCCTGTAACACCAGTCTTGTAGCCAGGCATTAATGAACTGAGTCCTTCTGTTCCAGCCCACGTCCTCACCCCAAAATGGAAGTTATGAAGAGAATACAACTTGTGCCCCAGCCTCTTTTACCAAACGTCCCAAGACCTTGTAGTCTTTCTTCATTCCCCTTGGGGTACGGGATACAGTTTCTTCCCATCCTGTCTGGAAGATCAGCAGTGGCTAATAGTCAGATGATCTCACCATGTTAGGGATATCCATGATTCAGGCTCCAGGTAGACTGCAGGCTTCTGTACGATGAGGGTCAGCTCTGCATATTGAGCCCTCAGTTCCTTTCAGGACCAAGTCTCCAATAACTACGACCCTTCTCTTCTTGTTTGTGGAGGAGGTTGTCATATTACTGGAAGACCTCCTGGATTTATGCAACCTTGCTAGGACCTCTGGTATGGGTTCCCTGTCCTCTAAATGCTCATTAGACTGGCTGTCTTCCAGTAGGGGCTTATATCTACTGCTCAGTGGCAACTGGGGAGGTGAGGCAGGCAAGGGTGGTGCTCGCCTTCTGCCACAGCCCTGCACCTCGATAAAAAGCATTCAGGGACTGGCGCTGTCGGAGCTCTATTTTACCGGTCATCCTGACTGCCAGCAAAGTAAATCAATATATATGTAGGTCTACTACAACCTTCTATTACACAAAAAATCCCAATATTTACTTTGGAACAATTTTATTAACTTATGAATCAAGTTTATTTAAATATGTACTTAGTATTAATCTGTTCATATTTACATACTATTAATTAACCATATAACCTTCATCATAGAATCACAGAATCATAGAATTCTATGATCCTATGATTCATCAATAGATAACCATCTTCATTTGTTCCCCATTTTCTGTTTTCCAAAAACTCTGTCATCAAAAACTCAATTTTTTTTTATATTCTAGTGTTTAGCTTAATAAAACTTGTTTTGGCTGCTAGAGCAAATAATTTAAAAATACTGTAATTGGTAGATGTTTGTAAAGAATTTGCAAGTCATCTTCAGTTTTAACACAGGTTGTAATGGTTTCCTAGTGATACTTCTAGGCGTACAGTAATGCATATGTGAAACTGCCTTCCATTTTAGTGAAAGAGCACTAATTTTGTTTGGAAAACTGCTATTGAACAATTTCATACCTTGAAGTCCTGTCCATCATCTGAACTCTTTTTTCCAGCTTCCTGTCGGGCATACTGCAGCAGTGTCTGTCCAATCACCTGTTCCATGTGGTGCTGAAGAAACTGAAGAGCTTCTTGGATTTCTGTGACAAGCTGCTGGTGAAATTCTAAATGGGTTTGTTGTGTTTCCTCCTTGAGCTTCATCTCCTCTTCTAGAATGTGGGACTCCTAGTAATTAGACAAGAAGACAACTCTACCATTTAAGTTTTTCCACAAACTTGGTCAGATCCACTTTAAAAGTCTTCCAACCATTCAGAATGTTACTGTTTTAATGCTTAGAATAATCTAATTTCCAATGAAAGTTTATGTACAGCCCTTCAACACATGTGTGTCTTCGCAACAAAACTATTGCCTCTGTCATGATACATACAATAGCGTGTTGTCCAAGGTGATGCATTTCCAAGTGATGTATTATCATCTTTGTATTCAATAGTTTTTGTTCTGACCTATTTCTATTCATATGAACAATACGAACAAACTAGCTCCAATATTCTGAGACCAGTAAGAGATAACTGTGGATGCCCCAACAAAGTGTACAGGAACCAGGCAGCTATGCAGATATGGATCCAGAATACTTGTACAGTCTGTGGGGTCTGAGTTTTATCAGTTGGTATGTTGGTACAGACAGCCCTAGGGAAAGGTCATGAATAAGTTTAATTGCACACGGAAACCCTTTGCCCTCCTGGTATCTACAGCATCCTCTGGTAATGTGCTTATACACCTATTTCTTAATTTTGAGTGTGCTATCTAAGCTTTGAATGTGCTATCTAAAAGCTTTGCTAAGTGATCTCTTTCTTTAATAGGAAAAATCAATCAGAAACAAGTGAAAAATTGTTTCCTATTTACATAGTTATGGCAGTTTTAATAACTATCATATTCCAGAAGACAACTCTTATTAGGCTGAAAAATTCTAATCTCTTGGGGTCTTTGGATCATCCTTGTCATGATTTTCTACACTTCTTTTTAAAGCCACTTTCCCTCTACAGTCTCTTTAGCACACAATAGTATACACTCACTTTCATGACCTGTTCTGTCTTCATTAAGTGTTTTAGCCTTCCACAGACTGCCTTCTGCTGAGCTGCTGATGTCTCCATTACATCAATATTCTCATTAAATTCTAATGAGAATTAATTTCTAATTATTCTAGAGATTCAACAGTACCTATTTGATGCTCTTTTGGAAATAAGGAATTCAAATAGAAAAGGAACCCTTTGTCCACATTCACCTGTGAATAACAATGTCCCTGTTCATGTGTGTTATTCTGACATGTCTTTATTTATAGCTCAAGCATGCATTTTTAATGGTTTTCTTCAGACAGTGGGAATGTCATTAAACTATTCACCTTTTATTTTTTGAGACCAAATGTCACAGGATAGTTTAGGTTGGAAGGGACCTCAGTCATCGTCTCATTCCAACCTCCCAGCCACAGGCAGAGACACCTCTCAGCAGACCAGGTTGCCCTGGGCTGCATACAACCTGGCCTTGAGCACATCCATGGAGGGGACATCTGCAACTTCTCTGGACAACCTGTTCCAGTGCTTCACCACGCTCTTACTGAGGAATTTCTTCTAAAGTCTAACCTAAATACCTCTTCTTTTTGTCTGAAACCATCCCCCCTTGTCCTATCACTGAAGTCTCTCATAAAAAGTCCCTTCCAGCTTTCCTATAGGCCCCCTGAAGGTACTGGAAGGCTGCAATAAGGTCCCCTCAAAGCCTTCTCTTCTCCAGGCTGTACAACCCAAATTCCCTCTGTCTGTAGTAGGAGAGGTGCTCCAGCCCTCTGATCATTCTTGTGGCCTCATCTGGATGTGCTCCAACAATTTCACGTCCTTTTTGTACTGGGGGCTCCAGAACTGGATGCAGGACTCCAGGTGAGGTCTCACAACAGCAGAGAAGAGGAGGAGAATCAGTTCTGCTGGCCACACTTCTTTTGGTACAGCCCAGGGTACAGTTGGCCTGCAGGTCTGCACTCATGCCATGTTGGCTCATGCTGAACTTCTACTGACATACCTAAATTCATCTGCTGGGGACTACTCTCAAACTATTCACCTCTCAGCAAGTGTTACCATGTTAAAACTAGGATTCTTTAGTGCTCTTTTACACTTTAATAAGTAGACAGACAAGGCACTGTCTATCAGTCTAAAATCAGCACAAGATAAATTCAGTTCCAGTAACGCAGTGTATCTAAAACCATAGTTGAAGTGTTGTGCTTTGAGTCGGGCGGGGGTCTGGTAAATGGGGAGAGGAGACAAAATAGCACCTGTGAGAAGTTACGAAAAATCAGAAGAAAACTTTCCCCAGCTGCAGGCAGAAACTGCCTGGGCTCAGCAAATCAGCACCTCTGTGATTTAATATATTTGGGTGAGGAAAGGCATTTTGCTTTTTCTTTGGGGTGCTTCTGTTTAAGAATGGGAGGAGAAGACAGCTGTGCCACAACTTCAGCTCCAAAGAAGAATAATGGGGGAGACCTCGTGGATAGCCCTTACCTCAGAACGCAATGGAAGGAGACATAAGGTAAAGTAACCTTTTGCTTAACTCTTTACACATAAGTTCTAGTTTTGGAGGTTGTTATGAAATGTTATGACAAAATGTTTTACTCTGTCTGACTTTTCAAAGAAGGCATTACTACCTTGGCAGCCAGGAGGTGTGCTTTTATGTATGTCCTTGTGAGATGGGTTTTAGCTGGCCTTTTGTTACGATCCCTAATAGAATTAGTAGGATTTTTTTTTTTACACTAAAGCAGTATTTTGTGTAGAAGTGCTTTATACATGTTGATACGTCTTCTTTTGTTAATATTCTCACGTAAAATAAAAGCCAACTAAGCTTGCTGTGATAACACATATCGCAGATAGCGGGCCAGTGGATAAAGTATTAGGGGAATTTAACAATTCTGCCCAAACTAAACCAGGCACGCTCAGGCGCTTCCCATGCCAGCAGTGGGTGCATTTTTGACAGGCAATATTTTCCTTTCTGTTTGCAACTTGCATGATTTTATTTTCTGATATCTTTTATGGCCACTTCTAATGCCAGACACTTCTATGAGACCTCTGGAGAAAATCCACATTGTCACTGTACCTACCACTGCCTTTTGTAACTGCCACTGGTCCTCATCTTGGCAAGGGGAGGATCCCTTCCGTAGTATATGTTGCTCTCTCAGTTCCTGAAGCAAGCTCTTCTTTCTGGACAGCCTCATGCGGGTCAGGACTGCCATTCCAACTCTTCGAAGACTTAACCTTCTGAGTACTGAACACAACAGAAGTTGGTGTTTTTGCAATATACAGTTAACAGACCTGTAAAAAGAACCATCAAAACTATTAGAAATCTATCAGCTGATTTGGCATACCTGTGTCATTGCTCAGAGAGTTACTATTCTCTCTGTATAATGTCTTCTCACACACAACAGCTTGGAAAGCTGCTCAGGTGTGAAGAATGTGATAGACTTCTACCTCTGTCACACTGAAGTTAAATTAAAATGAAAATATGAAGGAAATAGATAAATAATAATCTATACCTACATCATAAATGTTTAATCAGAACCACAGGAAAGCAATTTCAATAAAATGTAGGACAACAGTTCTTTGATTAACAAGGAGGCACACTCTGAACAGACAATGAAAAAGCTAGTTTTAGGTGTCAGGGCAGACATGGCTGGAGCAAGTTAGTGGTGAATTTTAAATTTTGAAATTTATTCTGTACCAGGTGAGTGAAGTCTGTGCGTATTTGGGATAGTTGTGTCTGCATCTAACTTGTCTGTGTAAGGCATCGTGAACTTTCTAGAAAGCTCAGCTGAATGCTGGGAAACACTGAAGTCACACAATGGGAACAAGCTTGAACTGACAAGTAGAACCAAAATAAAGAGTGCAATCACAAGAATATCAATAGTCCAAATAAACAAGACTTCAAATGCTTTGATCTTTGATAATGTGAAGCCCATAGTAAAAGAAGTAATTTCATATCTGACTCAAAACAAGGCAGACTACACAGAACTGTGGGACTGCTCTAACAATGAGATGGTTAGCTATACAAAGAGACGATAAAACTATAAGTTTCCGTGGTGAATAAAGTAATGGTCAGTGGTATTGTTGTGGCAGAAAGCGAAGGTAGAGCTGACTGGTGCTAGACTGAACATTTTATCTTGAATACCCAACTCTAATGTGATATACAGAATGCAAAGAGAGGTTGGCTCAAGAAATCACAATCATAGAGAAGATACACAGCAATCACATCAACTGACAAATCACACAAGACTTGAGTTTTCTCTACTTACCAGGAAATACGGTATTTCTGAATTTTGTTTGTGATACTCGGAGAAAAAACTGGAGTAACAGCTTCTCTGTTTGTTGGTGCTCAGACTTCCTGAATTCTGCTTTGCAGAATGTAATGTACGAAATTTTTACCTGTGCATGTATCAGTGTAGTTTTACCCCACTGCTTACAGAGAAAATCATGCTTACTCATCACTGAGGCATCCTAGTCTGCTTACGACACCTTGAATTATCTTCTCTTGTTTCTCAGACAGGTGCTTTTGCATCACGGCAGACAGAGCACATTCCTTCATCCATAGCTAAAAGGG
Organism: Phoeniculus purpureus; assembly: GCA_028565055.1. Lineage (NCBI taxonomy): Eukaryota > Metazoa > Chordata > Aves > Bucerotiformes > Phoeniculidae > Phoeniculus > Phoeniculus purpureus. The sequence continues at coordinate 9,879 of JAOXOE010028014.1, read as the reverse complement.
GAAAAAAATTACAATTATAAGATGCTCTGATGTCAGTTATTCAGCAAACTCATGCTGAATTGAGATTATTCTACTTAAGGATATGTTCTTCTCAATGATGAAACTCTTAAGCTCACTGAAAAGAAGTGGAGGCTTTGAACTTCTTAGGATCAGTACTGAGCTGTGTCTCCTGTAAGATTTCTAGTCTCATCAACAGGAATGAGAGGAAAGGAAAAACATGGCACAAAATGTTGCCATAAATCTTACCAGCAGATGGCAGTGGGTCTTTTGTTTGTGTCTTTTGTCACTAGTAAATAATGCAGTTTTTATTTTCGCTAAACAAAGCAAAGATCTCTTCCATCACAATCATGGGTATCATGCACGGTGCTGCTAGTTAGAAATGGAGATTGTGTGATAAGGTTTATGGAATACATGTTTACAGGTCCTTCAGGGTGATATCTAGATCAAAGCATTTAAATGTTTTGATGGCTTTGCCATTGGCCTATAAACTTCTGGAGATACGAACTTAAGATTTCCTTCATCGTATTGCTAAAACTGAAGCAATAATAAGCTGTAAGATGAAATGGTTTTAAGGCCCAGACTGCATTATTGTATTACTGTGAAAGGAAGAGCATACTTCAAGCCACACTGGCAGCTGGATAAATGCAGAGGGACAGGCAGTGAATAACAGGTGAGAGATGAAAAGAGCGCAGCTGACCATGAGAAGCACAGCCCCAAAGTCTGTATGGCACTGGGAAGCCCACCAGGCTGCTCTCAGAAAGTGCTGCAAGACATAGCTGTGCAGCTGACCTCAACTGATTTGAGTCTAGGCATTCTTAAAACTACAGAGCACAGTTGAGCACGATGCCTTCTCTGTGGCAAGCATCAAACTGACATCTCGGGTCTCCAGGTATTGTCATGATAAATGGTGAATTCTTGCTTGAAGTAGTAGCTGTATTAGTATGTCCCTTAGGCAGCTTTGTGGATACGGCTTTTGGGAGTTTCCCATCTCTGTGCATATGCCTCATGGACCCACCACATCATGTACTTTAATGCCTCTTTCAGCAGCTAAAAAAGGACTGAAAATTATCTTTTGCTTTCTAGAAGTATTCTGATTTTCAGTGAGAGACAGGCTGTGGTTCAGATGGCAACTCCCATTATTTTTGGAGACCCCAATATTCACTAAGAAGTTGAAGGGCCTGTCTGCATACTTACAGCATGAGGATACAGAAGACAGGAGTTGTTCTCTGAAGTAAACTGGAATGGTAGATGAATTAATATTGCAATTAAGAACCCAAACTTTAGCACCTCTGCAGCTATCAGTATATCCTATTCAAAAAGGCAGTCAGAAAAACCAGACAGGGACTGTAGTTGTTTACTTCTGTTTATGAAGAAACGGTCTAGTTCTATGGTGGTGAAAAGCTCCTTTTAAAGGAAAAGAATGAATCATCTTTTCTATTGTAAGTGCACTCAAGGTAAGCTTTGTAAGAGGTGTCTTTACCTCCCCGAGGCCAGTTGAAACTGGGTATACAGCAGAAAAATCCCTCAATGCAGTTACTAAACCAAACACTAGAAGTACAGCAGCCTTGTAAGCAGTAAGAGAACAAAATGAAAGGAGAAGGATTAGACATTTAAGGTGGTATGGTAAATAAGGAAAATTGAGATTTGGCCCAAATACTAAACCAAGTGTTTTGTCTCAAAATGGCCATTAGGAAGATGATCAAGAAGGGAAGGATCAGCAAGGAATAATATGTTCCTGTGTGCCTTGGTCTAGGGGATCCTGCTGTGGCAGGGGGATTGGACTAGATGATCTTTCGAGGTCCCTTCCGATCCCTAATGATTCTATGATTCTATTCTACAAAAAGGAACATCATATATTTTATCAGAAGCAACATTTCAGCAGCTCACTGGCTTGGGCTAGGAGGGCTGGATAATTTTCACCTTCAAAATATCAGAAGATCTCACACATACAGGCACAAATGCAATAGCAAAGGGAATATTTATTTGGGACTGCAGTCATACAGCTGAAAAACCAGCAAAAGAGAGACAACTACTTCATCAGGCCGGGTGGAAAAGGCAAGCTTTGTGCTGTATTGATCTTCTAATGCTGGGTCAAGTCACCAGGTAACTTCCTAAGCTTTTCTGCTCTGGGGAGTAGCCTTACATTGTTCAGAGACAGGTCAGTATGGAGTGGAGCAAATCGTGTTCCTGAACAGACTCAGTGACAGGAACAGAGCTCTCTTGATTCCTGAATTTAACCAGTAAAACCAATGACAAAAACATGGTAAATGGAGGAATAAAGCTCCAAAGATTCTTCTTGAGGAATCATTCTAATCACTATGAAAAAGTGAGTAAAAACCAAAGAGAAGAAGATAAAATGTCCAAACTGGTAATTGATGCTAGTTTGGCTTTTTGGGGTGTTAAACAATGAAACAGGAATGGACAGAAATCTCCTCATGTCATTTTTACTCTGTAAGCTTCTCAGCATTTTGCTTCCTGGCAGTAAGTTCATTGCAAAACCTTCTGGAACACTGCTGGCAGCAAGTATTTCTCTCTGGCAGTAAAGGTGAAGAATATGTCTTTCATAGGTAATGAAACCCATAAAATAGTTAGATCTCAGATGCAATAGACCCAAGTAAGCTCACTTTTTTTTCCCCTGCAGCTCTTGGTTTGACATTTTTAGCACAGATTATTCAGGAAATTGAAAGAAAGAACTTTCTGCCTAACAGCCTGTAGATGGGGTCAGAGGCCCACTGAATGCAAAGCAAGCACCTCAGCCTGGTGCAGCAGGCAAAAGACCTCACCAGAGAAACTATGGGTTAAGGGCTATGTGGAAAAATGCCCCAAATTTATTTTAATTCATTGTTTATTCCCATTTGCTTCACATCCTCAAGTGTACGAGGCAAAGTTAAATATGAAACTGATTTGTTTCTTTTTAATTGTAAAGAGATTCTGTTCCTACGAAGGACATAATATTCCAGATATGTATAAATGCTAGGACAGATAATCTTAGGGGGGAAAAAAACCCTGTTCAAGTAAATGGGGAAAAGCGGTCTTTTTGAGCCACCTTGAAAAGAATGTGTAAGCTAGAACATGGAAGGTTCTGTATAAAGATGAGAAGGAACTTCTTGACAGTGAGGGTAATAGAGCACTGGAACAGGCTGCCCAGGGGGATTGTGGAGTCTCCTTCTCTGGAGATGTTTAAACTCTGCCTGGATATGTTCCTGTGCGACTTGGTTGAGGGACTTGGTCTGGGTGATCCTGCTGTGGCAGGGGGATTGGACTAGATGATCTTTCAAGGTCCCTTCCAATTCCAGATGTTGATTCTGTGAAGAATATATAAGTGAAAAGTCTCCTGGGGTTGAACTTCCCAAGTCTGTAAAGCAAGGGCCTGTGTAACTCTTAGCACAGTACATTTAGCAGGAGACAGATGAAAGACACATTTCCTGCTGGAAAGTGCCTGAAAGGCTTCTCAATATGGATCTTGATTTATGGATCTTCTGTCATACTCAACATTGTAAATCCTGTAAGACCTACTGAATGACATGATCGCTTCTCACCAGTCTGATCTCTCTTCTTAAGGTGAAGGGCAAATGTTCCCTTTTGTAGAATGCAAGTGTCACCTCAATTGCCCAAACATGCATGCTGCTGCATTTATACACTAGGAAGGGCCAAGAAATGAACTCTGCATTTGAACTTGATATAGAGTCCAATTTTTTTTCAGCCCTGTTTATACAGGAAAATCTGCCAGCCTACCTTTGGTGGACTAGCTGTGTCGCTGCATGCACTCTTTGGTGATCAGTTTAGCTAAAACAACTGCAAAAAGCCATGTGCATGAAGTTTCAAGAGCCACTTAAATTCCTGTAAAGAATATCATCTGGAAGAATGACACATTCTCTTGCTAGGAGAAACCCTTGTCTCTTCTACGAATTTATCTCACAGAATTACTTGTCCTTAGGACCACTCCAGAAATTTTTATATTGAATAAGGCCCAACTGCAGTGCTGATGGTCCAGAGACCATCAATGTGAGCAATCCCATTGCTAAATAAATTCCTCTATAGCTCAGTAATTACTATTGCTAATGCCAGTAGAGCCTTTTATTGTTTAATTTTTTTCAGCTCACAAGTAACCTCCTTTGTATTATGAATGCTACACTACACTGAAAGTGATGGAAAACCAACTTTGTAATTTAAATAACCTATGCTTGGTTATGACTGAACATTTGGATCCACATACAATTAATTCATCACAAGGTGCTGCCAAAAGAGGTATTATCCAGCAACTAAGCACTGGAGATGAACTAATCCTTCTAATCCCCTGAGAAAAACATCCCAGGGTATGGTTTCTCCACTCAAGTCTGTGCCAATGATAGTAACAGAGGAATGCATAAACAGCATTTTTTGAACAAAACTTCAGACCTGAGATCTCCTCATCTATGGAGAGTCTCCTAGTCATTGAGTGATGTACATCCTCTCTGGCCCTGAAAATGGCTGAAATTCAATGGGATGGTGGAAGACGAGGACTGGAGGTAACCTAATTTGCAGTCTGACTTGAGACTGATCCTAAACTACACACCAGAACCTCCTCTGACTGTCATTTTTAGTGACACTGAGGGGCTTCAGGCTTCATGTAGTAGCTGAACTAGACATGTTTCTACACTAGCCTGGTCTGGTAATTCACACAAAAGCACAGGCAATTTGTGAATTATTAGTGAACATGAAAATGAGCAGCAACCTAGATGTTCAGGCTTGCCACATCAAGTATTGATTCTAATCCCTGATAAAAAGGGGCAAAGTTTAAAAAAAAAAAGTTGAGGTCAGGCATTGTTTCATTAATCACTGAAGGTATAGGTGTGCCAAATTCAAACACTAAATTCCAGCCAGTAGTCCTAGAAAACAGAAGTGCCTGCTCTGAACTTAGTGTGGGTGAGCACTCACTGACATCAGTGGCTGGTCCCAAGTTTAGTTTGCAACGTACTCCTGTGACACAGAAACGGCAAGTAGAACTGCTTTTCAAAGTAGTTGAGATCACAAGCAAGTTACAATAAACGTAAAACTATAAGGATGAGGCACATTGTATGTCAGATTAAGAAAAATAAAGAAGAAAAAGGGAAATGGCTGCAAATTTCCAATTAATCATTTTACTTTAGCATTCCCAATAGTGTTCTAAAAAAACCATTGTACCAGATCTAATAGGAAGCCCACAGTTTTGTGAATCAGAGTTTATAGAAGAACCCTACATATGAGTGGGTAAAAAAGTTAAACACCTTATAGCAGTCTGTAATTATTGAGGACTCAATCTGTTCCCTATTAGCCATGTACTGAATTTTCCAGGCACTTTAGAAAATGAGGGTAAGGAAACATACGATTTTGCAAGTGTTAAAGAACTCTGTCAACCTCTTTATTTAGGAAGCTCTAGTTCCTCTATACATTGCAGCATGTGCTTAACATTTGGGAAGGGGCACAGCTTTGCATAGAGATACCTGTCTTTGACTAAGTTGTGTTAGTCTTTACACTGTTCACAGATACATAGCTCTGAATAAATTGAAGGTCTACTAATCCAGACTAATGCTGAAGATATCTACCTCTGTATTTAACATTGCTGGTGTCAATTCTGGGCCCTATGCTGGGCACAAACAAGGCAGGAAATCTGGATGTGTGTTTCCTCATCTTCTCAGAGTAAAGAATAAGTTTTATTAAGTGTATCATGTATCTGATTATTAGAGCATTAATACATGAAAACCATTACAAAATACTTATTATTGTGAGGCTTCCTTTCCTGTAAACTGTACTCATATGTAACCTCTCCAAACACACCAGACAAAGGTTCTTTTGAACTATTTCTGTAGCTGCTCAAGAGTTGAGGACATCAGACAGCTCCCTTGGCAAAACATGTTTATGCGCTGACAAAGCCATCAAACACTGCGGACAGATGTTCACTAATTACTCTGACTACTCTGTGCAAGCCTACATACACAGCATACGTATTCACTCTGTGCTGCAGGTCAAACTTCCTGTCCTGATCTGAAACAGTCTCTGTACCTAGGCTGGGTATTCATACACAAGATACTCCCCACAAACAAATAGCTCGGTAATTTCCACAACCCTGTTTTTAGACCCATGTGTCCAAAAATGTAATGCGAGTCTTACTTCTTTTTCTTGCAATAGCTGTTCCCGGGAAAGTCTCCAGCGTCTCTGGAGGTGGGTCTGCCATGTCTGTAGTTGAGGGACTAAATTCTCCTGCCATTCCTCTTTGAGAAGCTCACATTCTCTGTAAGACAGGCCGGTAATGAGAGGCAGGGTCTGCAGAAACAGCTCTCTCACCAACTCTGCTAAAGCATGGGAAGCTTTAGAGTACAGCTCCTAGCAGAGACAAAGAGGGACAGAGAGACAGGTCAGAAAGTGAACCCCATGAGAGTTTGGAGCCATTTCATCACATGTCTCCACCATACCAGTGGGGAGAAACATGTCTCAGTGAAGACATCAGTCCAGTGACTGACCAGAGCAAAAATCCATCACCATGAATGCTTGAGTTAAAAGTACCAGGTTTTGCAAATACAACAATTTCAATTTTGGTTCAAGGTAGAAAAGGGCATTAAAATGCAATAGCATCACAAGCATGAGACTCTGAATCTTGACTCGGTATCTGGTAGCTCAATTGTTTTACTGGTTATGGAAATGTGTTATAAAAACATTTTTAAAAGTTACTGTGGAAACAATCCAGTGTAGCATAACACCTCGTAGGCACATCTTCAAAGGTGCTGATACAAAACCAAGACAGGAAAGGAGTCGAAAGTGACAGTGGCTTTTAGTTAGGCAAAATTGACGTTAGTTGTGTTAATAGTTGGTGCTCCAAAATGTAATGCTCTTCAGTGCCTAAAGGACACAATCGTTAACATTCCTCCTGATGTAGAACAGGTTCAAGTCTAGGAAAACAAACATTTTATGGTGGTTTTATTAAAACTCGTTCTTTGTGAATGGTTTTCAATTGCTGAGGCTGTTTCACTCACAAGTAGACTTTGGGTTTTTTTAGTCAGATGGCATCCAAGCTAAAAAGTCTGTACAGAACAGATAATTTCACTGTCAAATGCACAGTGATGACATAAGCTGTGTTTGTGAATGTGCTAGAATCTGAGATAATCTCAGAGGAGAAGGTGTAAAGCCAGGTAGCTTTCACGAGCAGAAGAGAAAACAAACACACTGGAAAGGTCACACAGACACTGCAAGTACTCCAGCAGTACAAAGGTCTATTTTTGTGTAAGTTCCACGTGATCTTACTTGTCCAAAAAGATTTATTGCCTACTTGGTTTTACTTTCATTGTAAATTAGTGTTACTCCTCTTGAAAACACTTAATATTTCTCCTTAAAGTACAGCCAATATTTTAAAACCTCCTTTCAGCATTCCTGTTGCAAGAACAAGTTGTCTTCTTTTCCATACAGGTTTAATCACCATTTCTTAAGTGATCAAACATCTAGAAACAGTCAATAGAAGCAGAGATACCTATCTCCATGTCAACAGCACTTGTCTGCGTATGAAAAGCTCTAGTGGAGATGCCCTAGTATAATGAATTGCCATTTCAACTGCTAGACATGATATAAAAAAGAAAATATGACAAAAACTCCTCCAATAACCAAGTGGATGTTAAATTGCAAAGTCAAGAACCCAGAAAAAAAAGAATGACCAAAACTTAGTTTGTATGTGAAATCTAGTTTGCTGCCCCTGTAATGATAAATGTGGGTCTTGTAGTGCTTCCAGAAGTCCTTTATCTGTTTTGTGTTTAGATCTATCAGCACACATCAAATGGATAGATTTCTTTAAAATCTTTATTTAGTATTCCTTATTTGTTGAAAAGCACCCAAATGGTGCACTGAATACTGAGTTTTCCTCCTAGGAACCCTCTGAGATGCTCACAATCTTATTGATTAGCCATTAATTCTTTGTGAAACAGCTTATCTTAATAGCTCGCTGCAGTAGCCTCATCTTATGGATAAAATTGAGGCACAACACTATCAAAAACATTCACTACACCTTTGAGATGAGCTGACTTGGTTGGTTTTTTTCCCCACTCTCTTGTTTAAAGCATGCAGGGTTTTCAGAATTCAGCTCTTGCTGGTTTTGTTTAATCTCAAAGTGTTCTGAATTCTTGTAAATTTTGCTGCAGGGTTCTGAGACTGGGTGCTAAGACAAGTAGGAGAATTCCTTAGACCCAAAAATCAAATACCAAAAGTATTTTCCAAATTTCCAGCGATTGTTGACTGTCTGGACATGACAGTGTCATTAGGGCTACACGGGTGCATCCCATGCCAAAGGACGGCTCTCCTGTATTCCTTAACTGTCAGTTACTGGTTCCTGCTACAAGAAGCAGGATTTACATAATCCTAATCGTCTAATGTGTGGTTTGAGGGTCTGGAAAAATGTTTTGTTTGATTTCCCTCTTCTATTGCTATTTATTTTCCCACCAATTCTGAAGCACTAATGCAGCACTTGAAAAAAAGCCTTTTAAAATTTGTAGGAGAAATTCTAAGTCTAGATTTAGGAAAGATTACAGATGTGATTGAATTCTACCAAAGCAACTCAAGCTAATAAATAGTTCAGGGCTATTTGTAGACTAAGGAATGTACAGCAATCAAGTCTGTCTGTTATCAGGAACAGCTCACTATGTATTATAAAGCTTATTTTACACAGGATCTTATTTTTGGACTAGAACTCCTACAAAATAGTCCTTACAAGCTTCCTGATAATGCCATCTCTTGTTTTTAGAATGTAATGAAATTTATTCAAATTAATTCCATTAATAGAAGACCTGATTGCTGTGTTGAATCAACCGGTTTGTAGTACCTGACAGTCAACCTCTAAGCTTTTCAAAAAATCTGAAGAGAAATTAATGAAGCATAAAGAAACACAATGGAGCATATGAAGAAATAAAATGGGCTCAGACTAAAATGCTGAACGCATCTGAATTACAAACACAGCAATAAATATGTGTTGTCAAAAACCATGGGAAATACATGGCTTATCAGATTTCACTATAAAACCAAAGAATAATATTAATGCTTTCCCTCAAACTCAAAAGATTGAAAGTTTCCTACATGCAGATGAGAATAAAGTTAAGAGTGAAATTTTGAAGCAGGGAAATGTATTTAGAAAGGCTAGCTGTCCTGTATTTTACACGCCAACCACTGCACAGCTATTTGTTAACTCATTCAAAGCTGCGGCACACTCTTGCATTTATCTCCAGAAGCTGAATGGTTGGGATAATTGTTTAAGAGGTAGAACATGGGCTAGAAATGCCTCTTTTATCTTACTGAGCACAGAGATTCAATACTCAGATCATACATCCCCTAAATACTCCAAATCTTCTTGGACACCACTGGCTACTAGAAGATGCTTCACCTTATAAACTCACACTAAACTAGGAGAAGTTGATTGCATGTACCTATGTACCTTTTCTTTCACGTGAAGAAATCTCAAATACTAACTGGAAAATTAAAACAGTATGCTGCTTTTAAGCACCCTAGCACCAATAAAACAAAATGACATTGAAGTCATTCTTAGCACAAGCCAATAATGTGTTTTAAATAGTTTGATTTCCTTGCCTTTAAAATAGAGGATAACTGAAATTCCATCCTGCCTCCTCACTGGTCCTTAATTTTTTCATGAAGCAGTTCCAGTCTTCTATTTCTTTTTTTAGAAAAGTGCCGTTGTAGACGAGGTTATCACAGATCATTATGGTTTGGAAGGGACCTTGAAAGATCATCTAGTACAACCCCCTGCCACAGCAGGATCACCTAGACCAAGTGGCACAGGAACATGTCCAGGCAGGTTTTAAACTTCTCCAGAGAAGGAGACTCCACAACTCCCCTGGGCAGCCTGTTCCAGTGCTCTGTCACCCTCACTGG
>JAOXOE010028013.1:0-17023 GCA_028565055.1 Phoeniculus purpureus | reverse complement strand
TGGTTGAGGCCCCATCCCTGGAGGTGTTTAAGGCCAGGCTGGATGAGGCTCTGGCCAGCCTGGTCTAGGGTGGGGTGAACCTGCCCATGGCAGGGAGATTGGACTAGATGATCTTTTGATGTCCCTTCCAATCCCTAATGATTCTATAATCCTATGATTCTAATAAACTGCATTTATCTCTGCCAAAGCCTTGCCATTCATTCACCTCTGCTGGCAAAATTAGCTACTATCTGAACCTCCAGGTGGCTGATGTAACGCAACACAACCTGTCAGAGAAATCTCTTGCTTTGTCCCAAAATGACACTGGTCAAGAGCCTTCTCTCAGTCTACATTTGTCTAAATATTTATGAGTGTGTTACTAGGCTTATTCTCCTCCAGCAGCAGAACCTGTGTACTGTCACAAAGGCACAACTGAGTGTTTGCTTTAATTCACCTCATGTCTCTTAGCTCTGTTACAGTCTGCACAACCTCCCAGTACGTATTTGCTTCAGCACGCTGTGCTGCTTCACACTAAAAACCAGCCTGCTGGAATCAAATCAAATAAGCCCAGGACATTTGCTCGTTGCTCTTGGATTGATGATTTTGTACAGACACATCAAGAAATTCAGAGACGCTGGAGTGATTTAAAGTGGTCCTGTCATTTGAAATGGTTAATGCTCACAACGACAGCAGTGAGAAAGAGCAAGAAACATTTCAAACAATAATTTGAAAGAAAAATTCATGCTTTGCAATATTCTCGGATTTGGCTTTTTAATAAGGAATGAAATTGAAAACAACAAAGTAAAGGCTCAGTCCCTCTGATATTGTAGCTGCAGGGCAAACTTCATGGAAGTCTGCAAAGGAAATAAAAATTCATATGCAAAAAAAGGAAACCCACATGAAAGACGGGAGTAGATGAATACAAGGTAACCGTGAGCACAAGGCAAGTCTCTGAATACATTAGGATGCTCTCCTGTCAGTGAACTAACAACAAAAGCAAAGCTTCTAATTCTACATTAAGTATGTATTTATTTTTAATACTTAAAAAATTGTATGTTTTCTGAACATTCTTCACAGTAAATATCTTTCTCATGCAGCTGCCACTCCTGTGGAAACGTTCAAAGCAACAGCCCTATCGATGCCTCAGGAATAGGGTAAAATCTAAGGGAGGTTAGGATTTCTGAAACCTGCTCTTTCTGAAATCCTGCTGTACATTTAATACCCCAACTTAGCTCATACAGAGCTAACACACCGTATCAAGCGGGTGCAGACTAGCATTTACACAGGTGTCTACTTTCACGGTTATCTACGATTCAATGTGTATCTGTGTTTGAGCATTAGCTGAGAAACTTGGTGCTGTTGTGCATCTCGGTGGCTCCCACCACAGTGTTAGATGGTCAGCTGAGCTTGGCAGCCTCCCTGTCAAACTGCAAGACACTACGAGCAAAACCCGGAAATGGATTACAACAGCTCAGACTTCTGTGCTTGCAACACATATGGCAGAAGTGGTCACTGTGTTCCTACACACAGGACAGTAAGACAATGGCCCAGCTCATTTACTTGTGCATTTTTATCCTGATAAAGCACCTTCATATTCAATGGAGTTGCTCTGAGTTTATTCCAGTGAATCAAAAGGGAGTAAATCCTTGCGCCTGAAATACAATGATCTTCTCTTTCCTAGACTATCACAGAACATTAGGAATTGGAAGGGACTTTGAAGGATCATCTAGTCCAATCCCCCTGCCAGAACAGGATCATCTAGATCAAATCACACAGGAACATGTCCAGGGAGGTTGTAAACATCTCCGGAGAAGGAGACTCCACAACCTCCCTGGGCAGCTCATTCCAGTGCTCCGTCACCCTCACTGTGAAGAAGCTCCTTCTCACGTTTATTTGGAACCTCCTATTTTCCAGCTTAACCTATTTCAGGACAGTTTATAACCTGTTGTACTCCCTTCTTCAGAATGGAGTGGAAAGGTATGTCAATAATGTTTTCGAATTAAAAGCTCTTTTTCTGCCTATTAGGTGCATTCTCAACTCTGCCAGTGAGGCTCAGAGAGGCCACTGCCTCCTGCAGAAGCGAAAGCTCCTGCTCCTACCAAACCTACCACCTCCTCTCAACAATTTTTGCAATTGCTACGGAGAAGTATAAGCTGAGGCTGATATTTAACTCTGTGGAGAAGTTGTAGGTTGCATCATCAAGTATCCTCCTGTAGAGCAACTTAGGAAATTCACCAGGAGATTTCAGACTGCACTGCAGGAGGAGGGAGATATTTGCTCTGTAACACCTGTTACAGCTTCCTGCTCTTCCTGAGGTCATGTAGGTGGCAAGGAGGTCACCAAGTGCTGGCAGAGTTGGGCCCTATAGTAACTGAAATACCACTCCCTCCTCTGAGCACTGATCTCACTAGTTAATGGTATTTTCCCAGATGGCTTATAGCATTTCAGTGAATCATTTTCATTTATTTGTACTTATTTTTGTAGATCTGACATTTACTATAACCTTTTGCATCCATGCAATGCTTCGCTCTCCCAGGTTTTTTCCACATGTGCTTCAGCTAAAGCAGAAAGGTTTTTAATAGGATGTTCCTTCTATTTACCTTGAAGTCTTCCTTTCCAGAGGCAGATATAACTGAAACACTACTATTATTATTCTGCTCTTCACACACGCAGAGGCACAGTCTTCCTCTTAGAAACATGGATAGAGGATAGATGAATACTGTCAGGAGCAGTAAAAGTTCATGACTTACGTTGACAGTTCCTTGCATCAAGAGCATCGCCAAAGTATCCATCAGCACATCTCTCACAATATTGGCCTGTTGTACCTGGCTTACAGATCAGGCAAGCACCAGACAAGCTGTCACAGCTGCCAGGAACGGAGAAGTCAAGATTGTCATTGCACTGGCATGGCTGACACGATCCCCCTGGTATTAGAGGTTGTCCAAAATAGCCTTCTGCACACCTAAAGGGGAAAGATATCACCAGTTAGGACACGTAAGTAATCCTCTTATTAGAGATATTCAAAATTTTTTTGCCTCACTAATAACCAAAAATTATTTGATCTTCATTCAAGTATTTCTGAAGTTGCTGTTTTTCTCTCTCCCTCCTCCTCCTTTTAACAACACTGGAGACACAGAACCAGCAGAAATCCTGCCAGTTCTGCTCATAATTAGATTTCAGTGGGAGAAAAATCTTGTCACTGGCACTGAAGATGGGACAAAGAATAATAAGAAATCTGTCTTTTGGCACATGAGAGGAATTTGGATCCGTGCTAGATAGGCTCAGTATTTCAGCACATCATGAGTACATGTTCTTGGCTTACTTACCAGCAAGTTGATGATTTTTCCCCACTTTACCTTAAAAATTTGTTCAGCTTAGAAAAACAGGTTTAGAGATTAATACAGACATAAATTTGTTTATCTGACAAAATCCTCCTCAACTTAGCCTTCCCCCAATCTACTTCTTGGTCAGATTTATTTAATCAGTGGATTGTTAATCTCTGTGTATAGGCAAGTAACGAAAAGATTGCTCATTACCACAGAAACTACACCTTTCCTAGTTTAAAAATACCACCATCTTTTCCACCTTGCCCACCAGCCATTTCCTGTGAGCAGCACACAGTGAATCTGACCTAACAGAAACGTGTATTTAAAGCAAATTTCTACTAGTCTCCAAGCCTATTTCCTATTTATATGCTGATCTGCTTTCCCTTCCCATTACATTTGCTCACACTTCATAGTAAAAGCAACTTGTAGACAGTAAGAAAATAGAAGAAAAACTGCTCAGTCCCATCAAATGAAGTTATTCATGTGCATCTCATATGAACTCCAATTAGTGTAAATAAAACAGAAACTACAGAATTCACATTGCATAAATGAGCATTTCCTACAGCCTTAAAGCTGGTTTGACTGCAGTTCTTATGCACCTGGATACCCTCTCAGCTTTGCAATGGTACTGGGTGCTATGTTTGAGCAAGTATTTGGTTACCAGCTCAGTATGGGAATGCAGATGCTATGCTTTCACTCTTGTCCTCTTGGCCATTAAATCTTCCTTGCATCCAGAATATTTCATGAGGCTTCCATAGCTGAATCCAAAACCACAGCCATCTAAACATTTATTATTCAGTATCATTACCAAAGATTCTGAAGATGGATAACTGAAACCAGGGAGGAAATCATAGCTGGATCTAATGGAACAGGTTTTTGTCATGAGAAATTACACAGAGGACTTGTTTCCATTCTCTAAAAACACCCACAGAGCAGACTTGGGATGAGTAATATGTATAAATAGTCCATGTGGTTTGGGTGCACTCAAGAACATGAGTGAAATTTTGACAATCCAGCCCAAAGTGCTGGATTCCTTTAGCATCTCTCAGAATTACCTCCTCATAGCAAGAATACATTGGAATCTTATCATTAGAATAATTCAGGCATTTTATTTTCAGAACTTGTCATGAATACAGTCACGTATTGTGCCTCCTTATATTCCCTGCATATAAAACGAATATTTTTCCTTTGGATGGAGGATATCTCAGCAACCACAAAAGACTGCTTTTTAGCTCACTTTCACCAAAATAGTGATGATATCTCAGTTACAAAGGCCAGGAACTTCTCTTATAAGGTAACAATTAATAACCAATGTCTTACCAAAGCCAAAGATTAACTGGATAATTTATGCAGTTCTCTTATTCTACCGAAAATGATGTTTTAAGTTCAGTCACACTTTCTGAGACCTTTCTCTTATTACTGGTGTTGTCATAAGTCTGTATCTTTTTATATGACTGATCTATTTGACTTCATTTAATCTGTATTAATTTTTCTCTTTCAGTTTCATTCAGGTATCTGACAGCATTCACAGACATGTACAAAGCAGTTCATGAGAAAAATACTCCAGGGACTTGTGAGACATACACTGCTAATAATTTCCTTCCATTAATAGCAAGAGACCTTAATAACTCTTTGTATTCAGTTTAGACATGGCTAATTAAAATTAGCAAAACTCACTGCCATCATGTCACTATTTTCCACTTCTATACAGATATAATCTTGAATCTAGATCCAAGTTGATCCTGAAATGAGGAGTAAACCAGTTAAGCTTAAAAGCAAACTGTGTGCCTGTGTCTATGTTGTTCTGGATTTGGTGAAATCATGTTTTCTTATGGTATTCCTGCATCGAACTCTTTTCCAGCATACAAGGAATTAATTCATCTCAGCTGTATGTTTCCCTCTGGCACACAGCAGCTGGGAGGTAGGGGGAGTGTGGAAGTGAAGGGGCAAGGTGGGGACAGGTTGAGCAGGTGGAGTGGGCCAGACAGATTTTGGGTTCCTTAACTGGGGACAGGGTATTCCTTTTCCCCTCTTCTTGTTTACCTCTTTTCTCCCCCTCCAGGGGATGGGAGGACATTTCCGTCTGCACAGTTGAGCAGATAATAATTTTATGGGCTAACCTAGTGCTAAACCGTGACATTTGTGTAAATTCTTCCACTTCTTCTCCCACTTCTCATGAAGTTGCAGACGAAGATTAAGAACTCCACTTTCACTAATTTCCTCTTTACTACCTTAAGGATGCTGCTTCAGCTACTCTCCTCAGACTCAAACCTTACACACTTGGTCAGGTTGATATTAAACAAAAACTTTAAAAAGTATATGGCATGAAAAATTGGATTTCTGCATCACACTAAATACACAAATAAATGCCTGCTGTACAATAGAACACACTGAGACCAAAAAATACATAAAAATGGAGTAAAAGCAGTGAAGAAAGATTTCCTTGTTTTTCTTTTTTCCTCTGTGCTCTGCTTCAGCCTCAAATGCAGGATTGCCTGAGACTAAGTGTTTGATTGTACTTGGTATAACTGGTGCCAAACACAGGGCTACTACATAAATACATGTATGTACGTGCTCTTCATTTTTTCATAGCAGCCTGTATCGCGTTCTGTATATAAACACGTGTGCACACAAATGCAGGCCCGCTTCATACAGTTCTTCACACTTACTGGAAAAAAGTTAATTTAGGCTGCCAATTGAAAGTCTGGATTATTAACATCTGGAAATACTATTTTTACACACTTGCTTTCAACCTGTTTACAAAACTGGGCAAGACCCCTGTGGAGAAACAGCTCGTGGGCAGGCAGCTAAATCCTGACCCTGCAGATGTGAATCTTGCAAGAGCAGCTATAAAAGCTGCCATTTGGGATGCCAGTGTGCCTACCTTTGCAAACTGTGAACACTCCTGCAGAACATACTAGTGCTAGCTAATCTCCTGAGTGTTTGACCCTTTCCCCCTCAGCAATGCAACACACACTTGCACTAGTGGAAGGACTCTATTATCTAGAAGGAACAGCATGTTGACACCAAGGGACTCAAAAGGAACAGTGGCTGGTGGCACTCTGTACTAGTCCTGAAGAATGGGGTGAGAAGGAGGAGAAAGCATATGACCCAGCTCACCCTTGCCCTCCTACTTAAGTTCCACGAACTTCTTTTTCTTTCCAGGAGGAAAAGGTCCCTGGAATGATGACAGACAAGTGGTAACACCCAACAACTTGTATCTCAATTATTTTGATGGTATCATGAACTGGAGCCCTCAGAATACTAAGCCATTTTGGCAATATCCTTCTGAAGAGTTTGAGTGAGACAACTAGCAAATTTTGATGGGGACAATTTGTAATTTAGATGTGAATATATGCATGTGTGTACATATATATATATATACACACACTCATCTCCCTGGAGAATAGAAGATGATTTTGGAGGCCAAAGAAGTCCAGTAGTGTGTGTGCTCACTTCAACATAGTACTTCCTGACTATTTAGGGCTGTTTGGCTAGTGAATCATGTGGCTCAGGTCAGTTGTCACTTTGCAGTTGCTAAAATGAAAGAGAATTTCATGTAAACTCTTCTAGCAATTACACAATCACTATTAATAGCAACAGACAACGTGCTTTCTCCTGTCCACTGTTATTGACAGCCGTGGGTATTTCCAAGCAACTCGTTACAATTAAAAGCACATAGTGCTACATGCACTAGAATGAATGGCCTAATTTCCAATGGATTTCTATCTTGTGCTTACAAGGCTACAGACTGATGATTTGCTGCAGGATGTCACTGCTATTCAACAGGGAGCAATCCCTCAGGCTATGGCAGAGCTTTTTCCTTGCCCTGTGAAAGTTTTCTTATGGGCAGAACGTTTAATAATCTCTGTCTGTCTCGCTTGTTCTCTCTCATGTATTCTCTGCTGCTTAATCAGGTGTGAGTTCACATCGCATTCTCCCTTCAACTAGGACAACTCCTGATCTATTAACCTCTATTCAGCCACTTCTTTCTAGGAAAATTTCTGCAACAAGGATTATCCTGGAAACCTCCCACTCTTCTGTCAAATTGCATTGAAATTAACCTGTTCAAGTGTCTGTGGATAGCTGGCAGGACACACACGAAAAAAGATCACCCTGGCCTCATTTCCTTAGGAAATCAGGCTAAAATCCAGGCTTGCTACAGACTTGGATTCTGTCCTGCAGCATCTCTCCAGCCTGTGCTCCCTCAGAAACAGCACTTGTTGCTGATGGAAGCTGTTGATGACCTTGCATTGATAAGCTGCCACCAAAGTGCACAAAGTGTGATCTATTCCTGCTGTCATTAACTTTGCAGCCCACTAGCTGAAAGAAGGTGATGACTTCCAAGAGAGACAGGAAAAGACAGGCAGAAATAGCAGGCAGCAGGAGCAGCATCACTGGGGATGCTGGAAACAGGTGACAGCCCACATTCATGCTTTAGGACAGGTACAGCACAACAGGGGATTTAAAAGCAAGTAGTTGGAAATGTGAATTGGAAAGACAGCAGTAGAGGGCAATTTGCAGCAAATGGTTAGGTTCCTGCTTTTCTGGTTCGTTCATTCCTACTTTGCTTCATCCTAGCCTGAATATTTTAAGTCTGCCTTGTCAGAAGCCTTACCTTTTTTCAGGGTTTACACTGGGAAACACTCCAAAAATCTCATGGGATACTAACAAAGATCAAAAAAGTGCCCTGGTTTGATACCTCATAACTGTCTAGCCTGGTAACAGATATTTCTGTGACCCCTCCAGTCCCTCTTAAAAAGGTGTCATTTTCAGGGTGATCCCAGAGCACTGGGATCATGTAGCCAAAGCCAGTGCTGATTCATTATGACCTCTAACAACTAGCAGAGATCCCCTGGCACAGTAACTGCTCTGGAAGGCTGTTCCATCCATGTGAAGCCCTGGGGACTGATGGTGTGCAGACACTGTGATTATATCCCCTGTCTATGCAGTGTCATCTCCTGGGGAAGGGGGTTCCTGGGAGCTTAGCGCCAGCACTCACATGAGCCTTCTGTTTGATTTAAATTCTCCATGTTATCCTTTCAGAGTAACAGAATATAAGATGGGGAGAGAACTTTCTCCCTCGGTACTAACACGGCACTCAGGTCTGTCACAGCCAAAGACAGGCTAGAGGGGTTTTTTTTGGCTTTTGTCTAGGTAGAAATAAGTATAGGAAACAGATTTTGGACAGGAGGAAATACCCTTTTTGTAATTAAAATCTGACTTGTTCAGCTTGCTCAATAAAGAATGCACTGGGAAACTGGAAACAACAAAAATATGAAGTGTCCTTGAAAAAATAATTAAAATAAGCAAACAACTTATTAGAACAACTGCTTTTTCCCTTGTATATTAACTTCTCCAAAAGAGGCATCAGTAATTGGTTGCATACTTGATTCACCATGCTCTAAACATTCAGATGACAAAAGAGACAAATTAACTATAAAAATACCAGAAGAGTGGCAGAAAAATTATTTTTTTACAAAAATACTCCTCTCTCAGTGAATTTTTCTTGGGACCTTGGCACTTTTGCAGGAAGTAATGACACAAGCACTAGAAACTAACAAATGCACAGACACGGTATGTGAGGAAGATTCACAGGAATTTCTTCAGCGAGTCTCAGAGCACAGGACAAGAAGGGGCAGCAGTACAATGGTATAAGAGTTCCACGTGACCAACACTTTTGTTTCAGGGCTCATACAGTTAAAAACAGGGTGCTGGCTTACCTTTCGCAGCGTGGTCCCACGTACCCAGCGGGGCATTTGTCGCATATTAATCCTCGGCTTCGGTCAAAATGGCAAGTTGGGCTAAAACTGTGTTGTTGGTGTTGGGTAAGAAGAGGAACAAGGAAGAAACATAAAGAAAAGACTGTTAGCAGCATAGCCTCTTCCCACTTCAGAGATAGTTAATTTGCAAAACAGCATCCAGGAAAAGTGATCCTGGTCTAGTACATGAGGCTTAAGTTTGACTCCAGCAAATAGATTTTGGAATGACTCTGCTATTTCTGCGACACTGAATATAGAGTAAAGGGTGGCAGCATCCCAAAAGCCTGTTATTACGGGACCAGAGTGGCCTGGATACGTTCTGACGGCAGGAATGTACAGCTGTTTGTTTGTGCCCCTGAGGGACTGGCAAAACTCTCTACACCATAACGTGGCCCCTATATAAACTTTTCTGAAGGACAACTGATTGGTAAGGTCTGTTAACTTTGTGTATATGGCTCTGAAAGGAGCCCAGTGAACAAGAAAGGGGAGGGACAACAAGGGAAATATCTGGTGCAGCTTCCAGAGAGTGCGGGTGAGTAAATCGAGTGCCAGTGACCTCAGCAACAGGGCAGACAGGCACGCTGAGGATTAAGAATAGTTTTCAGAGTGAAAACCTTTACGTCTTTGCTATGCTCTACTTATTTTTAGCTGCTTTTTTGGTAAATGGAGATACCATAGGCATTTGGAAGCTCCATCTCTTGATGTGGGTGCTTAACTGACCTGTGGCCCCTCACTGTTGGGCATTTTTGTTTTGAAATCTTTCTCCCTTAATACATGTTGGTACTTCAGAGAAGAGGCAACCTTTTCCTCTACCATTCTGTAATGAGTATTAGAGGCAGAGACTTATGAGCATCTTTATAGGGTCTCATCTAAATAATGATAATCAATTCTGTTCAACGGAAAAGAAAAAAAACCAGACAAAGAGAAGAAAAGAACGGGCGTAGGAGCATAGTGGGGGGTGGGGAGTGCGATTTACCTATCTGAAAGAACAGTAGACGTATCTTTTATAACACAGGAAAACAAGTTGAGAAGGAATATGAAGACAACATAAGGATGGTGTAGAAGAAGTAAAAGTTAACACTACAAAAAGAACAAATAGACATAATACGATTGTGGAAAAATTAAAGCAGAATATATGATGAAAGTGTCTGTAAAACAATCGTAAGACAGAAAAGCTTGCTCAGAATCATGTAACTTGATTAGCTGCTGGTGACTGGACCCCACCTTGATTATTTTTTATTCCGTTTCTGTTACAGATTGTTTGCATTGATAAAAGTTACCCCACAGATATCAAAGTGATGAGTAAGAAAAACATGGGAAGGTCAAGTGCAGTAAGCACAGACAGGTATTGGGATTTTCATCTATCCCATAAAGCTGTTTTGCCTTATTTTGCAGTGTCAGTGTCATTTAATTAAGAATAGATTCACAAATGCACATTAAGCCAGTCGAAGGAACACTTACTATTCGTTGAATTTTTAAATATCAATTTTCAAGTGAGACAGGCATTATCATTGAATCTGATCAACAGCACCTGACATTTCAGATAAGATTCTTCTTGCCAATCCCAACCTCTCTTTCTAAGAGCTATGGGGGAAACTTTGTGGAGATGCTATCACAGCTTATTACAGGATTGACAGTAGCACAGTTCCATCTAGAGCTCTGAATTCAACCGCATAAATTTTAAAGGTAATAATTATGTACTTATTATAATAATTACTCTACCTTATAACAGAATTCTAATATATTAAATATGTACTATATGCTATATAATTATTATAGGAATATGATGTATAATATTAATTAATAGCATAATTTCCCTGTTTTAAGGGTCATGTCCAGACTCAGCATTCTTTAATTCTTTCTCTGCCTTAATGGGAGTCCACATCTCAACTGAACTTTAATGTAGTGTTTCCATCTGCATATTATAAAGGGAATACATGATAACAGGGAATGAAAACAAGAATCTTACTGAAGGCTTAGTGTTTCTTTACTCACTAGTGATAAATCTTAATGAACAGTGTGTATTTATCTATCAAGCTTCAAAAAAATCTTATGTCCTTCTTGAATCATCATAACTCTCTTCAATTTTTACATAAGATAACAATATTAGCATCTGACAGGGCATAGGACAAGAGGAACATACCATGCGGGTGTATATGTGAGAGGTCTGTGTCGGGAGACAGTGCTTTTTAAATGTTTACAAGTAATTTACATAAAACGTTTATTGGGAAGAAGTATGTGATATTACTTAATTGAGAAAATGTTAACCCTCCAAGACAACCCAAATTCCAATTTCACATGCTATGAGTTTTCTTGTGACCTTCCCAAGCTGAATGAAGTATCGTCTATCTCCCATTTCCAGCAATATAACATTGCTGTCAGGGTCTTCTTTAGCCATATTAAGTATATTGCCACTTCAAGAGAATAACACTAATTATCCCAGACATCTACATTTGGTTGAAAGAATTATATAGTAGTATATGTTACTTCCTATGGAAAAAAACCCAGTTTATTTCAGCTTCTTAACAATGAAGAATGATAGAACAGTTTGCAAGAGTGATGCATTAACGAGAAGCAGTAAGACAAAGTAGTAAAGTGTGAATCAAATGCCATTTATAATAACCATTGATCTAATTTCCTTGTAGAAGTTTGAGCAGGGAGATGTAAGCAAAAAGAGGAAAATACAGCCAGCATCTAGAAAACAAGCTTAGACAACTTGTTTTCAGTTTCCTGCGTTCTTTCGTGACATATGGCAAGTCACTTATCACCATTGTAATTCAAAAGGCCATTTAGTGATTGGCTTCAAGTATTACATAGGGAAACTGCTGCCATCAGGAAACAGGGGATGAACAGCAGGGGTATTAGATTAACTCAGAACACCACCACTACCACCACATTTCTGCAGTGGATAAAACACTTGTTTACCTAATGTGGCATTACAAAGAAAAAGACTCAGGTGCTGTGAAAACAGTGAAAACTATTAAAAAGTCACACAGAGGTAAAACTGCTATAAAAGGCAAAACTTTTTTCTTAATAGGAATATAACACAGAAGTTCATTACATGGACAATATTCAAGAAAACCAGATATCAAAACGGGGACTCTTCTGTTCTATTTCAAACAAGGAAGAGTTAAACAGCCAGAATTCTAATGAATATGTAAACAGAGGTCTCCAGGCATTCTGCCAATAAAAAAAAACCTAAATTCAATCTATTTGACTTGGTCTGCTGTAATGTGCACAAGTTATAAATGTGATAGTATCTTTCCTGCTTTGGAAGTACAGCGTTCTCAAATGAGAGGAAAAGAATTAACTTTGCAAGGAAATAGTAAGTGTGTGAAAGCAAAGAGGACATGGGAGGAACGAGCCTGAGCAGCAGACAGAATAAAGCCCTGTATAGCTACTAAAACCAACCACAGAGCTGTGACAACAGGAAGGCAGGCTGCAATCCCTGGAATTTCTGCTGGTCCGTGCTTAGTTCATTCCTACCCGGACTGGTGTCATTTTAATAGGTCACAACGTCACCGTAGGCAACAGAATTAGTCTAAAGTAATACAGAGCTTATAAGGTTTCCAGGGTTTTTTTTTCCCTATGCACAAGAAAAGCAAAAAAGAACATTCATTAAGGTTTTCTTCGACTATGTCATGCCCAATGATTTTGGTGTTGTCACTTTCCAGGTCCTCACGGGAACAAAACAAATTTGAAAATGTTCAAGCTACTTGGTCTGTTAAAATGTAGACAGCAAGTAGCACAGACGTGCTCTTGCAATGAAGGAAACACTTGTTCTTAGACCAGAGCATTAATTAACTTCTCACTATTATTTTTAATTAATAAAACAACTTCATAGTGATTATTCTGAGATATGGCTGAATTCAGACTCCAAATAAATAAATTTTGTTATTGAATGTTGACTGGAAGGAAAAATAAAAGCAGAAGTCATCACTATTTTAGCTGATCGGTATAAACGGATTTTAAATTCAGTTATTAAAAAACCAACACACCAAATCTGTAACTTCAACTTTAAAACTAGAAACCGGTATTCTTAAATAGAACAGAAGAAGCTGATCCAAAGAACAGACATGCAGACCCTGGGTTTTTCTTTCTAGCCAAACTTAGTCTAGCCCTTGCTTTGATCTTTGCCTCTCTGTAAAGCTAAACACTGTACAAATGTGCTAAACTCTGTACAATTGTAGAAGGATAATTAGAGTTTATATGGTGGAATATTTGGGATTGAAACACAATGAACCTTGAATGTACATGCAAAAGTGTAAAGTTACGCAATTTACTAAGTGTAAAAGTGTAATTAAAATGCCACGAATATGCATCTTACTTGTTAGAAGGTATATTCAGGGGACAAGCACACAACTGACAGTCTTCAGCTGTCCCTTTAGTAGGATCACCATAGAAGCCAGGAAGGCATCTCTCACAGTAGGGACCAGCTGTGTTGTGTTTGCAGTCCTAAATGGAAGGTAAAAAGCATGAGTTCAGTCAGAGGATGGCACATGGCAAGTTTTGTGAAAGGCCTGCAACACACATTCTCATTTCTGGAGGTGGTTAAGAACCAGTTCTGGAGGTGGCACGATGAGGGCTTCATGCTTGATGTGTGCCAGGTATCTGTGTTCATTTAAACACTTTTTCTCTATGTAAAGCAAAAAGGATATTTAACTGCAGACCTTTACCTTTCCACCACACAACAGCTGCATTATTGTTTTAGCTTGCTTAAAGGAAACCATCCCTCAGAGCAGCACAAAACAGGTTTGTGTTGCAATCTTGACACAGACCACATTTTGTTCAGATGATGATTCCAGAAATATAGCTCAGACAACAGAATTTATACACGCGAATCCTTACATTTCACATCAAAGTGCATTAGATCAATTTACAAGGTCTATGGCTGGCAGCACATGGCATTTACTGTGAATGGTAGCAAGGTATGAATTTCTTAATTAATACTTGATAGCTAGAACAGCATCAAACATAAAATTGGTAGCACTAGATCTGCATTTTTATATTTAACTTTAGCCTGATCTCAAATTAAATGACCTTTCTGCAGAATGGGAACTCTCCTCTCGTAACAGGCTTCCCATGATGATTCGTAAGAACAAAGTTTCCAAGAGTAGTTGCGCCTTTGTTATTCTTTAAAAGCTGAGCAGAATCGGTAAGTTTGTGTGTTTTCTGCACAGACGTTTGGGTTTGAAAAGTTTCTCCCACCCACCATTTCCAGACCCTTGCTCTTATTTTTCATCTTCTCCATCTTGGATATAATCTTGTCTTGTCGGGGTTGTGCCTTTGCTGCTGATAGAAAATATTTACCACTTGTAAGAAAATTTATGGCAGATAGACAGCTTTGCCTGGATCTGGAGAGAGTGAGAATTCTGAACTTTGAAGATTTATGAGGATTGCGACTGAAGTCGGATAACCACTGAAATTTCAGAGAAGTGAGAACAGTCTACAGTGGACATTCTGGACATTTTATCTCCATTTAGTGTAGGAGCATTGTGATGAAACTCCACATGTCTGTGTCTACGTCTTTTGTGTGGGGTTGTTATGATGCAGGGTAAGAGGGGTGGTGGTGGAATGAATTAATATATCTTGGTGTCTTTTTTGTCCAAATTGAGTAAGTTGGTGTCTTTTTTGTCCAAATTGAGTAAGTTGGTGTCTTCTTTGTCCAAATTGAGTAAGTTGTTTCATTGCCGGCAGATTCATAAGTGGTTTTCTTAAACCCTCCCTTTCTGTCTGACAGTTTAGCTAAAACTTCTTGGTCAAAATATAGTTGGGGTCAGCCCTGTTACAGTGTAAAAATACAGAAAGCAGGAGAAATGCCTTTTTTTGCTCTTAAATACCATCTGGATGTGCTTGGCGAAAACAAAAGCCACTGGATTGTATTTAATGGTTTGTTTTCTGATCTGATGTAGACAATGTGCCAGATCAAATATAGGATCTGTTTCATAAAAGCCACTGTTTAAGAGCAAGGGGTGTTTTTTTAAAAGATGTAGGTATTTAAAGCTTATGATTTAGTTTAAAGTATTTGTAAGAACAGTTGTTTCCTCATTCACAGTAAGTGATGCATATGCTACTGACTTATACTTAGCAGCCTTATTGTCTGAAAGACATAACTAATTCTCACTAAAGAAGGAGGAAAATGGCACTGAAGACCATTTTCTTCATGACTCCCTGGAACTGCAATGATTTGTACAAAATTTTTTTGCCTTGTGTCACGGGAACACAGCCAGTACCTTATATCAGGGCAGCTGAAAGAATACAATGCCCTTTCCAGGCATGAGTGCACTGG
Organism: Phoeniculus purpureus; assembly: GCA_028565055.1. NCBI lineage: Eukaryota > Metazoa > Chordata > Aves > Bucerotiformes > Phoeniculidae > Phoeniculus > Phoeniculus purpureus. The sequence goes on along the minus strand of JAOXOE010028013.1, from coordinate 1,667 downwards.
AATCAAAAGCATCTGCCTCCAGAACTGCTGGTTGCTGCCTCAAGATGTGTGTTTGTGTGTTCTTAGTGCTTCTGTATGCAATCAGCACAGCTTGGAAATGAAGGCATTATTCACAATATTATATTTTCACACGTTGGTTGGATTGTCAGCTAATACCAACTACTGAGTTTGTTAGTCAAACAAAACTATGGCTTTAGAACCATCATCTGGGTTAAATTCTACTTCATTAGGTCATTTAACTCCATTTAATTGTGACTTCAAGTGCAGTCATTCAGAAAGAGTCTACCAGCCATACTGACAACATAGCTGGGAGAATTAAGACATGCTTTTAAAAGAAGATCTGACAAAAATAATTTAAGTGTTTCAAAAGAAAAATCCTTTGCAATTCAACTTTTTAAAGGCGTCATGTCAAATTATTTGTACTTTTTCTGAAAAATAATGGATCCCTCCTTTGTGTTAAGTTTAGCTTTAAATATCTTCAGACATATCGTAATGTTTTTTGAAGAACATGAACAGCTTATATGTCAAGGATGTTATTAAAGTGAGAGGAGGTTACACACTATTTTAAAAGCTACGCATGTCTTACGCTATGTGCAGCTTCTGCTTTTTTTTCAAAGTTAAAAACCAGAAACCTTCCATTTTGTAGGAAAAACAATTTCATGTTACGCAGCTGACTTTCTTCTCTTGGATGAATTATTTTCTGGAACACTAATATCAGTTATTTCTGTGTATTGTGTCCAATTCTCCTCAATCCAGATCTCTGTATCTGCTTACTTCCCTATCTCCAAGTGCTAAACTTAAACCAAAAAAGAACCCACGTGAGTAGTAACAAATCTGAGCCTACCTCACGCTTTGTGTATGCTAGAGTTGAGCTAAGAAATAGGTAATGTGGCTCTAAATGTTTCTCCCTGAACCAGCTCTGTGAGCTCTTTACAAAACAAAGAACAATGATTTTGTCATTTGCAGACAGGACATAATTTTCCTGTTCTCTTCAATGATGATTAAACTTTGTATTAAGTTGCCAAATTCATAAATCACTTTAAGTACAGAAGATGATGAGTTATTACCCCTTCTAAAGATATTATTGATACTCAAGAAAACTTGCTTTTTCTGAATATCAGGTGGTTGAGACTCAGTTTGAACCTTGCCAAATGAACAACAATTATTTTGAGCAATGTCTAATCATACTGAGATTATCTCCTCAAACCATGCTTAAGCCTGTGAAGTCTTACTTTCATGTCCATGGCAACATTTATCTAGTTCTTTATGTAATGATATTGGAATAAAAATGGTCATGATCAGCTGCCTCTGCTCTGCTCAGTACATCACATACAATTTATTCATTTAGTGGGTTTGTTAAAATCACTGCCTTGCTCCACAGATCCACAGACTTTATGGCCAGGACAGATTTTATGCTCAGATATTTATGCTTTCAAATTCCAGGCACAGGATCCCAAACTATTTTGAATGCTTCAGTTTTCTGGATCACTTTTATCTCCAAATACCATTAAATTTAGCCTTGAGAAGAGGAGACTCAGGGGGGACCTTATTGTTGTTTACAACTACCTAAGGGGTGGTTGTGGCCAGGGTGAGGTTGCTCTCTTCTCTCAGGTAGAAAGCACCAGGACAAGAGGACACAGCCTCAAGCTGCGCCAGGGGAAATTTAG
>JAOXOE010028012.1:0-55582 GCA_028565055.1 Phoeniculus purpureus | reverse complement strand
ATGTCAGTCTGGGGAGTTGCCAGGCCATGTTCTTATACTGATGGTGAGGTGAGGAGAATGTGTGCTTAACCATACTCCCTGTCCTCTCCTTTGGGTTTTTGAGATGGGGACCATACTAGGATGTACAGAAAAATTTCTCAATTGAGGATGCAAGGCTCATGCCCCTACTACTGCCCACCCACCCAGCACTGCCACCCAGCACTGCTGCTCCTGCTCAAGCGCTCCAGGCAAGGTACCACAGGCAGACAGGACATCTCCAGCTCCCAGGAGGGTTTCAGTTTAGGACAAGGAAAGCAAATAGCAAATGGTCCCTGTTCCAGCTTTGCTATCAACATCCAAACACTCCTGTCCAAACGTCAGCCAGACCCTGCTCAGCTCTGAGCACAATTTGTCACCGTTGGCCCTCCCTGCCCCTCTCCATCTGCTGCAGCCGGCAAGTGGGAGGGGGGCACGGGCCAGCACAGCCCTCATCACCGTTTCCATTTGCTCCTCATTTGGGCCAGGAGTCTTACAACAACAAACCCTGCAGAGGACAAACACGGCCAGGAGGAATGAACCAAAAGCCCACGATCACCCTTCAGGCACAAGGAGTTCAACCTGCTGGTGTTACACTATAGCTCCAGCTTCAGCACAAGCAACACAGCTCAAAGCAGATAAACAGACAGTAAGGCTGGCAGGAAAGGTGGCAGCAGCCACAGACTTGAGCTACATAAATAAGTCTATCATGATAATTAATAGACAAGCAAAATGAAACATTTCAGCTCTTCAGTCCTTCCCGACACTGAAAGGGTTTAATTCCAATCTGCAATAAGCCTCTGATCCAGGCTGAGATTTGCAGATGGATTTTGCAAATCTGTAGCTAAACAATTCACAGCCCCTGATCCCACAGGTTGGAGCCCTGGGCACTCACCCTGCCCCAACCACCTCCCTCCAGTGCTGCTGTGGCCACCCTCAGTCCCACACTGCATCTCCAGGCACCTCCGTGAGTAGCGCATGACCCTCTTCCTCCCTTCCTTTTTGCTTGGCACCTTGAGTACCCTGGGTGTTTCTTTTGCAGCAACACAACTGAGACAGAGTGGGAAGTCTTAGCACATAGGAAAGGAGACAGAAATTTGGGTAGCTTTGGTATCAAGCGTTGGAGGTATCAGTGGGGTTGACAGGGAAGGGAATGGAGTCACAGGACAGTGTTGGCACTCTTAGCAAAAGCATTTCCAAGGTGAGAGGCCACTGTCCGCAGTGACAATGAGGTGTCCTATGAGCTCAGCCTGATTTGCAAGACACCCCGGGAGGGGGAACTTTGAAACAAGGCAGATGAAAAAAAAACCTTATACCACCTCTGCCACCCACCCCTGCCCATGCCCAGGGCTATGGGTAAGCGATGTCATCAGCAGAGAAACCCTCACTGGCATCAGTGAGCATGAGCTGCGCCCCGGTGTACAGTCCTCACGAAGTGACAGGTCATCCTGCTTGGCCAGGGTGCTTCCCAAGGTGCTACCAGCAGGCTTTTCCCTGATGCAGTTCTTCCCCTCCATTGAACCTCCAAGCTGTCCTGAGGATGCAGGCACCCCTGTCTCCATTGGCATGGAAAGGCCACTAGCCATTGTTCAACCTCAGGTGGGCACATCCCATTGTCCCACCAGAGCTATGGCAGCTCAGGGTGGGTGGTTGCTGGCTACAGATGCCTTGGGAGAGCCTGATGCAGATGGGGTCAAGATGTGATCTTGGCTGGGGGAGCCTCAGGGCCATTATTCTGGCAGGTCACGAATAAGGTACTTTCTTGCTTCCTTGTCTCAGAACATGAGAGAAGACAATGATATGTCAGGAAGGCAGGGGCTACTTTCCCCCTGCCAGTGGCTGGCACTTCAGCCCTGGCCACAGCCCTGGTGCAAGGGAGGGCTCTGGAGTTGTTCCCAGGCAGGGCTGCTCTGCCTCTGAAGTTTGGCTGGGGAGATAGCAGAGGTGAAAGTGCACTTGGCCAACTTCCACAGGCTTAGGTCAATCGTTAATCAGGGAGGGATTGCTTTCCACTCTTGCAGGTATCCTCTCCGCCCCTCAGCTCCCACCCACATGCCAGTGCCCACACAAAACCAGCACCCCTGAGAGTAGGGTGGAGCTCTCAGCACAAGCAGAGTCACCAGCAGAGCCATGAGAAGGTAACCGTGCAGGAGCAAGCCGTTGGCAAGCCAGGTGAGAAGCCACGAGGAGGTAACAGCCAACCCCCACCATGGTCTCCATGGGGCTCCAGCTGATGGGCTATGCCTTGGCCTTCCTGGGCTACATTGGCACGCTGACAGCCACACTGCTACCCAGCTGGAAGATCAGCTCCTACATCGGCTCCAGCATTGTGACAGCTGTAAGCTTCACTAAGGGACTGTGGATGGAGTGTGCCACATACAGCACGGGCATCACCCAGTGTGACATCTATAGTTCCCTGCTCAACCTGCCTGCCGACATCCAGGCAGCCCAAGCCCTCATGGTGAGCTCCTGTGCCATCTCTTCCATCGCTTGCCTCATCTCCGTCGTGGGCATGAGGTGCACTGTCTTCAGCCAGGGCTCACCAGGCAAGGACCGAGTGGCGGTGGCGGGTGGTGCAGTCTTCATCCTTGGGGGGCTGCTCTGTTTCATCCCAGTGGTGTGGAACATCCATGTGGTCCTGCGGGATTTCCATAACCCCGTCCTCCCCGACAGTATGAAGTTTGAGCTTGGGGAGGCGCTTTACCTGGGCATCATATCCTCCCTCTTCTCTCTCGTTGGCGGCTGCATCCTCTGCACCTCCTGTCCTGCCCGGGAACCAACTGCCACCTACACAGGCAATTACCAGCCTCGGCTGTTGACAGGCAAGAGCTCCCAGCCCTCCATCAGCCAGATGCAGAAGACCAAGAGTGAGCTCAACTCCTACAACCTGACAGGATACGTGTAGCAACGGCAGGTGGGAACAAGGCTGGCACTTCTGGCTTCCCCAAGCATCTGGGCTGGCACCAAGGGAACATGGTAAGAGGAGAGGTCACAGGCTCAGTTCAGTCTGTCACATGCTTGGGTGGTTTGACCTCACTCCTCTCTGGGGATCTCGAGAGCCTTGTGACTGCTCTGAGATCCCAGCTGGTAAAGAAAGCCAAATCCAGCTTCTGTTTTCTCCTCTGTGCTGCCAACCCACAGGACCTCAGTACACAACCCCAGTAAGCTTGTCTGGATGGGAGTGGGGGAATTTGTGCCCCCAGGGACCAGCCTGCTGGCTATTGGAGGCATCACAATGGGGTCAGAGCATCCGTGTGGGTCCAGAGTCAACTCTGGGGAGTTTAAGTGCTGTTTGCAAACTGATGTTGCAATAAATCTGTGTTTCTAGTCAGGCTGTGGCTGCGCTTATCTCTCGCTCTAAGGGGCCCCAGCAGCTCTCCCAGCAAGGTGGACTGTGCTGGAGGCCATGCCTGCCCACATCATTGTTTGATAGTGCAGAGGGCACCCCCAGCCCGTGCTCCGTCCTGTGCCTCATCTCCTTTACTCTGTGGCTTTGCCACCCAGAAGCCCCGGCATCTGGGAGTATTGGCAAGGGTGTGCATGTCAGGGGGGGTGTGGGAACACAGCTGTCACTCCCCTGCATGGTTTGTCCACAAGCACACACTGGGAGCCTGTCATGCTACCACTGCAAGGGTGCAACTACCTGGGGACCACTGGAGGCAACATTTCTATACCCTGCCTACATCTAAGAGTGCCTGCAGCAGGATCTGCTGCCTCTAGGTGTATGTGACATAGTAAGGTCCCCAGGCAGGGCTCTCGCCACTGCACCACCAGATCTCCATCCCAGGATACTGAATATCAGCACCCAGGTGGTAACAAGGTCCCAAACATCCAAGGCAGCCACTGGTCACAGTGGAGGCTGAATACCTCAACACATCTTCAGAGGTGTCTCACAAGCAGGTCCTGAGTTGGTGGTCCTTGCAGGGGCTGTTCTGGGAGGAAAACCACCTTCAGCAAGACACTGATAAGCTGCAAGGGGTGGACAGGCGAGGGTCTGTTCCACATGACCCTTTGGCAGCAGCAGGACAACGCTATGTGGTTGCAGGCCTGCACAGTAGCAGCAGTGTGACAGCTCACACAGGCTGCCTGTGGCACCGGGGAGTGCTGGGTGCCCGCCAGAGCATAGAAGAAGCGAAGGCACAGGCAGCCCAGCCCCAAACCCATCAAGGAGCAAGTATATTTTAACCACTGTGCTGCTTCTGATGTCCCACCAGAAGATAACCTCTGCGCTGCTGTGTTGCAGCCCAGGGCCACCTGGAGACCCCCTTGCTCTGACTTTTTGTCCCTCACGGAGCAGGAAGCATTGGTCTACCTGCTGACCCCTCATAAAGCAATTTAGATTAGGTCCCAGAGAGGAGAGGACCACGCTCCCTGCTCAAACGTCACCACCATTACCCTTGCACCAGTGAAATCGTGTTTGCTGTGGGGTTAGCATGCTCCTGATAATGCTGAGTAAGACTTTCTCCCTTCCTCACTGAACAAGGGGCCATCTGGGAACCCATCCCTAGGGTGACGCTTGCTGGAGGGCACCAGGGTGGATTTCATGGCAAAGGCCAGTCACCTGGCCCTTTTCCATGGCAAGGGACAAAGCACTGCCTCAACCCTGGGCCAACTGAGTTACTTAGTGCTGCTCTGGGGAAAAGAGCTCTGTGCGCAGAGGTTGGAAAGCAGTGCACGAAGCTTGGCCTCTCAGCTGCAGCCCCCAGGAGATGCCACAAGTTCCCTTAAGTCCTTCAGCATATGTGTTTTGTTTTGGGCAGCTGAAGCAAGAGAAGAGTTAGGAAAAGAGATCATGCCTCTGAAGAGGAGGAATTCTTGGGTGTTTTATCCTTGCACCTCACCTCCCGCATCAGGCTGGGGGCCAGACAGTGCTGCCTGTGTTTGCAGCCACGGGCTCTGCTGATGAAACAAAGGAGCATTTGAAACACTGGATTCAGAGTTTGATTGCTGATGGATTTAACAACACTTTAATTCAAGCAGTAGAAGGGAAGATTTCTGGGTTCAGAGAACTCTCAGCTTTTGCATTACTTCCCCATGAAAGACAGATGTAGCCAGCACAGGCAAGGGCAGGCAGAGGGAAGAATTCTGGTGCAGAAACATCTGCAGCTTGGACAGAGGAGCACAGGGCAGAGACACTGCAAAGGGGCCCAGTATCCTCAGTGGTCCCTTGGGTTTCCTTGTCACCTGTGCAACACCAGACCCTGTTACACAGGTGCAGCATGTCAGCCTCAGCTGTGGCACAGCCGGAGAGGAGCTGATAAGGGGAACATGCCCCCAGCCCTGTCAGAGACAGCCCCTGCATTAAGCAGAGAGGGGAAGTTTTCTCTCTTCCAGCCTTCCTGGCCTTTAACTTGAACACACCCAATCATGGGAAACTTGGCTACAGGGCAAGGCATGTTGAAAAGGATTTTCCACTTCTTTGCCAGCAGGAGTGGAGCGAAGGGAAGGCCACCGGGTGCACAGATGCAGTGGCATTGGTTATCTCTGCCTCATGCAATTGCCACGTTCCTCATTGCCGATAAGGCAGGTCCTTGAGGGCAAGTTGGATGCGGCTCAACCCGGGGCCAGGGAGGACAGAGGCACAGAGTGCTCCAGGAGCCAGCAATGAGCATGAGCACAGCAATGGAACCAAGCCAGCCAGCACTGCACAGAACCAGGCCCTTGGCTTGCCTCTCACCCCTTTCAAGTTCAGCAGGAAGAGATGAGTATGCTCTGAATTTTCCTAGAAGATAGCCATGCATGGTCCCAGCTCAGGACAAGAGTGGGATGCAAGGGGAATGGGTAGCCAGGGGGAAAGAGGAGTGGTCAAGGAAGGGCTGGGTGGGAAACAATTGCTTCCTCTAAGCTCTTAAGCTGGAGCCCTCACCTAACAGGATAGCAAGGTGGAGCAGGCAGCCTTGCAACTCCTTGCTGGAGGGCCTGGCTGCAATGACTAATCTGGATGTTGCCTCAGATGAAGAAAGAAGGCAATAAAATACTAAGATGCCCTTATCTTCAAAAGCAATTGAAGATCTATAAACACCCAGCACACCCAAACCCACAGCTGCACCTGAGCCAGGGGCCAAAACCTCATCAGATGGTCATAAGAACCTTGCTAAAAGTCCTGATTATTCTTCCAAAGACAGAATGACACATACTCATCACTAAATTCTTGGCAGCCAGCCCCATCTATCTCCCACAGCACCCTTGGGGCTGCCCTGTGCAGGCAAAGCCTCTTCTTAAACAGAGCAATGCATAGGGATGTCCTGGGGTGAAAGGGCACAGGTTTGCCCCAGACCAGCCTGATCCCTTGGCTTCTGCCTCTCTGGAGCCCTCCAGAAAGTAGATCTTAGCTCCTGGTATCCCTGACCTGCCTCTCATTCCTCAGCTGATCTGAAGCAACAGCAAATAACCCATGCAAGCTCTCTGAGGAGTATTAGGCCAGCTGCTGGAAGAGTCCGTATCAGTCTGCGGCCCATGGAAAGTGCTCAGATAGGAGAAGCAGGAGGAGGACGAAAATTCAGGCCAAGTTTCTGATGGGTTGAGGCACTTGGAAAGGGCCTCCACATTCCTCCACCCTCCTCTCAGCCACAGCACAATCTCACTGCCTCCCACACCATACCAGAGCCTCCCAACCCTTTGGCAAGCCAGGTCTCTTCCTGCACATGGCTTCACATCAGCCTTCTCAGAAGCAGCAGAGGCTGTGCTATGGAGAATGCTTAGCTGGCACTTGCACGCTCACCTTCTACCTCCAAAGGCTTTCTGCTCTCCCAAAGGCTTGGAGGTGGCCTCCTCTGTGGTTACACAGACGTCATGAGAACATTGTTACCTGGCTCTTCTGATTGCAATGAAGGTGGCAGGTAGTGAGAAACAAGCTCATTTTGAAAAACACCTTCAGTTGAAGGAAAAGCCTGCCAATAAACTTCTGGCTTTCCATAGCTTTCTTCAAGAGACCTGTTTGAAGGTGCTTTAAAGGATCTTTTGGTCTTTACAGAAAGATATGAGGGAAATAGGATGGAATTAACTCCATGCCACTGCACGGGACAGACCTTTGAGTGTACCAGAGGAGATTGCAAGAAAGTACCTTCATAGTTGGATTTGAACAACAGCTTGGAAATCTATCAGGAGAGTTATAAAAACTGCTTATCTCCGAAAACCTTTGAGAATAGAACACAGAGGTTTGATCTACCAAGCATTACATTAACACCACAATCAGATTTCTCCATAGTTTGAGTTTCTCTCTAATTTGCAGTCTCAGCAAACCCAGCATACATGCAATCTGTAGCAGTGACAGCAGGCTTTATCAGTAGAACCTACACCAACTTAGCAAGGAAAATAAGCTCTGTGAGCACAACACACGTGTAGTGGTATAAACATAAGCTCCAGAGACTTCACGGAAATAATGGTGAAAACACTCTCCATCTGTTGCCAAAAATCTGCCCTGGAGAATAGAACAGAAATTGTCTTACACTCTCAGCTCCACTGTTGAGGGATGGTTGAGCAGCACCACACTGCACACAAGAGATGAAGACCAGAGGATGCCAACCATGAGACATCTCCTTACATGAACAGGCTGAGCTGCAACCACATTATCCAGTCCACAAAGTCATCCCAAACAACCTAGTACATCAAACTACTATGTCTATGCTTGAGGTACACTTGAGGGCACCAACATATCAGCAGATGCTAAGTTCATACCTAAGAGGCTCTCAAACCCCAGACACAGCCAGGTCCCTCCAAGCTCTCTTCTATGCACTGTGTGTCTAGAAGAAACAAGAATTCACTCCATAAGCAGAGAAACAAGGAAGGCTTCACCAGCTCTGGTTACCTATTACCTCCACTTGAGATTTCCGAGGAAGAATGTTGTCCTGGTTTTACTTTTTAACCCACAGCAGGTGTGCTTTGGTGAAGCTTTTCCCACACCAGAGAGCTAATATTTCCTCAAGGCAGGTGCCTTTTTAAACAGAACTTACACCACCTTCTATTTCTAGGATGTCCAGCCTGTTAAAAAAAGATAAAAGCAGAACAAGACCCACGTCACAAACAGCATGATTGCCTTGAACTTGATTTCCTAGAAAAGCTGTCTCTCTAGGTTTCTCAGGTCACTTGAGCAAAGTCCCACATCGTCAGCTATACCTGGCAGGTTCTCCCAAGATCGCTCCAACACATGCATTTTTATTTTCTAGACATTTTAGCCCTTCCCTTTGAGGGGGATGGCAGCAATTCCAGCCTTCAGTATTTGCCACAACATAGAGAAGCCCAGGAAGACTGCCAGCTTTACAGAGTTAAGAGCAGACCACAGCAGCTCAATGACTGCGATGCCCTCGTGCCCTTTGAGCTACTTCAGTACTCTTTTACAGGAATGAGGGTGCTGTCCCTTGCCTTTTGCTTTTCCCCAGTTGCAGTGAAGGCCAGGCACCATATTTTGCAGATTGTGGGTAGGCAAGGGGGCAATTAACCTCTGCTCTTCCCCATGACTGAATGCTTCCTCATTCACTATCTGCTCTTGTCAACCCACCTTTACTTTAATGGTACTTCCAGACTGCAAACTGGCAGGTCATTTCACCACAGACTCAGCTGTTGGTTCATGCAAGGCTGCTCTTTCCATCTCCGTGCAGGCAGAGGCAGCACACATGGGCTGTTGGTGTCCAGGGGAGGCTGGGGATGTTCCTCACCCAGAGGAAGAACCTTTCTGCTGCAAAGCACAGCCCCTGGAAAATGAAAGCAGCTCCCAGCACAAAGCTCCCATAGCTCATCTCCAGGGAGAAAACATGAACTGCTGCTCCCTGGAGCCTGTTAACAGACATGAAATATTCACCTCCCTGAGCAGAGCTGGCTACAGGAGTCCTGTTCCTGTAGCTGATGTCCTAGAGTCTGCTCCCAAACAAGGGTCTTGCTGTGACCTCCTTCCAAAACTGAAATATCCCTTCTCAAAGACATGCTAGCATCCCACACAAGCCCCATGGGCTGATTTCTGGCTTGCAAGTCTGTGACTCAAAATAGGTAAGTTTTGCCACACAGATCACAGGCACCAACTTCAGTACTTCTGCATGAAGGAATAACTGGGGCAAGACACACTGTAAAGGCATCCCAGTCTTAGATGAAGAGCTGTCCCTGAGTGCAGCTACCCATTCCCACGGGAGATCTGTGCAAAGCAGAGGGAGGCTACCCACAAAACACAGCACTAATGCTCCCTGCTCACCAGTGCGATGAAGAGAGAGCCACACCACCTGCAGCAACATGAGTGGAGGGGAAACACGGTGCTGCTCTTCCCTGGCTCCTTGCACCATCTTCCTACTCCTGCACACCTCCCATGCAACACTGGGAAGCAAGGGTAGGACAGGCTGGGTTTCCCACCAAGCCTTGTCAGGGCTGCTGGCAACAGCCCTCGGACTTAATGGGGCACAGCATGATACTGACAGGGAGGTTGGAGAATACTCTGGGAGGAGAAAGCTTTACTAAACAGCGTTATCTTTGAGATACTTTTCTGACCCCCTAATCTTCAATAAGTATTTTTCTTCATAACCTAATCTCCCCTAACTACTATGGCATCAACCTTCTGGCCTGAGCACTGGTGAACAAGCTTTGAAGGATGCAGAACAGAATTGCCAAGTTTCAAAACCAGGTATTTTGATACTGGCTTATCTAAAGAAAAATAACAGCTACTTTTGCCAAGTAACTGTTTGCCAAGTTACATCCATTTAGGAAACACTCCCTCACATAACTGCTTTGCATGTTATTTCATTACACTGAGGAAAACAAATCAGCTCAAGAAATGTCAAAAGAGCCATGTATTGCTGTAAGGAGCATATATTTTGTCTTGCTAGCAATGTGAGACACAAAGAGGTGAGAGTATGAAGCCTGCTAGCTGTTCACAAGCTGTTAAACACTTCCATGGGCTCACGGATCTCTTGCATCAAAACTGCCCTTTGCTCACCACCTCCTCATTCAGCAAAACCCTTTCCTATCAGCACTGCCTCAGTGTCTGTTTCTGTACAACACATAAACACAGTTTCCTTTCCCTGTGTGACAAGAATTAACCATGAGTTCTGAGTTTTGCAGGCTGTGTCAAGCTTCCTCCCAGAGATGGCGTCTAGCCCAAGGGCTGTGCATGTGACGTGACATGACAAACATGGAGGGACATCTGTGAATAATCTTCTAAAAAGTAAGATCAAGTAGTATTAGGGATAAGGTTCAAATCCCAAAGCTAGTTATAATGGGATGGAATAAACAAGACATAAAGAAGAGCAGCAGCACGTCAATGCATGTGTGCTGTGAAGAGCATCAGGATCAAGCCTAGAGGAGGTGGAGCCATTTCCTGCTTTTGAATAATAGAATCACAGAATCATTAAGGTTGGAAGAGACCTCCAAGATCATAAAGTCCAAGTGTCAACCTAACAGCACCGTGCCCACTAAATCGTGTTTCTTAGTGTCACATCTATATGTTTTTTGAACACCTCCATGGACAGTGACTCCACCACCTCTCTGGACATTCTGTTCCAATTCCTGACCCCTCTGTCAGTTAAGGATTTTTTCTCTAATGTCCAATCTAAACCTTCACTGGCACAGCTTGAGGCCAGAAGCACCTTTGGAGAAGAAAATAAAGGTTTATCTCTTTCTGTTCTAGGGTAGATGCTTCAAAGGATTACTGGCTTTTGGGATAAAAACTCCTAGCATGACAGCTGCACAAGATCAATGGCTATTTTGCACCTCAGAAACCATAAAAATTGATGCAAGTGTCCCAAACATTGTGAAAAGAAAACTTTGACTTATTAGGATACCCTGGTGAAGAAGACTCAATCTCCTCAACAGCTGTATTGAAAATAAAATGTGATGGGAGCATAGTGCTATGGTTTGAGGATCAGCTGGCAAGATGTCAAACAATAACAGAGATAAGAAATGCTACTTTCAAAACATGAATGGAGGAAGATAAGGGAGCTACCTTCAAACTCAACTGTTACTACCCACAGTACTGACCTGAAAACACAGTAAACAGCACAATCTGAAAATGTCAAGAGAGGTCACAGAAACAGTTCTGAGATGTAGAAACACAAGGTGAAAATGAAAAAGAGTTCAACTAAAGAAGAAATCAGGAACAGTAGACACAGAGGCAGCACCTACAGAGACTGCAGAAAAAACACAGTTGTGTAGATATACGCTTCTATCTCCACTAGCAAAAGTGGACCCAACGTATGAGGCAGTGTGTATGGGTCCAGCCACAAGGGAAAGGACATGGCAAAGTCCTTACCATGTGGACGGTGCACTCCCTGGCCACACAGCTGTATTGCTCAACTCTACCTTTCAGGTCATGCATACTACGAGTTTGGTGACTCCACTTAAACGGCTGTTTTCTGTTGTGTACTTCTGTGCTTTTCAGGATCAGTTAATTTCTCTGAGACAAAGAAGCTATGCTCTGCTGGCCATCCACACATCCTCTCCTTCACTCCCACCATCTCAGCAAGAGAACATGCTTTAGGACAGGCAGTGAAGGTCTGTCTCCTCAGCAATTTTAAGCCAATCATTTTACACCTGTAGGAAACCATGGAATCACAGAATGCACTGGGTTGGAAGGGACGTTTAAAGGTCATCTAGTCCAACCTCCCTGCAGTGAGAAAGGACAGTTTTAACTAGATCAGGTTGCTCAGAGCCTCAGACAACCTGACTTCGAATGCCCCAAAGGGCATTCAACCTCATTGTAAAACAATTCTTCCTAACATCTAATCTAAAGCTCATCTCTTTTACTTAGAACGATTACCCCTTGTCCTGCCGCAGTTGGCCTTGCAAAAATGTCCTTTTCCATCTTTCTTGCAGACTTCTGACCTAGCAATAAATGTAGGCTTGAACAATAGTGACCAACACGCACCTGCTCTTACCCTTAGCATTTTCCCATGAACCACACTGGAGGAAGGACAGAGAGCTGCATCAACCTTTAATCTAAGTGGAATTGTTCCCCTATGTCATGTCTGGCTGCTCTCAAACCCCACATCTTCCTCCAAATATTCCTTCTTGTCATTTACGTTTCCCAGGTTAAAAGGATGGTCATGCTGCTGGCTGAAAAAAACTCTAAGAAAATAATCCTAAAAATAGAGTTTAAAGGTGAAACTCCCATGCAGGACAGCATCTTTGGAAAGAAGCTGGACTCAGGTACACTAGTAGAGCCGTGCAGGAGATCTGTCTGCAAGACCCAGCGTCACTGTGCCACCAATTGTTCCCATAGCTACATGGGAAGATAAATTTAGTTCAAAGAACTTTGTGTTGCTACTTATTTAGCAAAAAACCAGATGGACTCAAATGGAAAACACAGGCAGGAACCCAGTTCAGCTGCTGTGTGGGCTGCTCAGACCTATTGATTTGAGACTGCTTCTCAGAGTGAGAGAGCCCAAACCCTAAATCTCAGCATCATGTGGTTCTAACTCAGCCAACCAGCCATTAGTCACAAGAAGACCCCAGCAGAGTTACAGAGGAGTGCGTGCGCAGGCTGCACTCTCCTGGGACACTTGTTGCACCAGGAGCCAGGAAGCCACTGCCAGAGACTGAGATGTTAGGTAGTGTCAGGTTAAAGCAGGACATGCTCCTACTTTTCCAGTCCTCATTTACTAAGTCCAGGGAGGTGGGTGAATCACCATCCCTGGATGTGTTTAAAAGTTTTGTAGAAGTGGAGCTTAAAGACATGGTTTAGCAGTGGGCTTGGTAGACTTAGGTTAATGATTGGACTTGATGATCTTAAAAGTCTTCTCCAACCTGTCATTCTACTGCTACCTGCTACTCAACCCAATGCTAAGAAGTGCAGAAAATAGGCTGGCTGTTGGGGTTGTCTGCTGGCCAGGCATGACCCAGCCTGGCTGTGCTTGGAGCTATGTCCAGGCTGCACCCATCTCTGCTCACACTACCTCTTGGTTGCCATCACCTGGGATGAGAGTGTCAGTGGTGAGAGCCTGTATCTGATACCTCCCATCACACATCCAGCTTCTATTCCTAATGGATGTACCATGGTCACTGAGGTTCCTTGGTCCATCCTGTTATCTTCACTGCAAACCCAACGCTGTGCAAAGGATCTGGTAACATGGTGCAAGACAGTATAGGACAGATAAGTCTGGACAAAGAACCTCTCTGTAGGGCATCTATGAAGCTGGATCGATTATTTGCATTCATCTGGTGATTCCACCTCCTCAGAGCAGCAGGATCCTCACTTATAACCCAGTTACCTACACAGCAGGGTGATGGATACCAGGGAAGCAGTGTCCTAAGGAAATAACAGCCGGTGATTATTCCTGCCCTCTCCTTCCACCTTAAGGATGACATGGACTGCCAACCAGCCAACCCACAGCTCTGACCAATTCACATCTTCTCTCTGTGAGCCCCTGCAGGAAACCAGTGAGTCCCTCAGCACCCCCTAAGTGCATCTATGTATTTTTGAGTTTGTGTCAGTTCAGCCTTCTCCTTTGCAGACCCTGACAGCTTTGCTTGTGGCTTCTGCCACACAGCTTGGCAGTAATGCATGTATTTCCGGCTGTAGGGCAAGCCTTCCATCTTCTGACCTCTGAGCAGCACCAGTTCCTGTTGGCATTTCAAGAACTGTTTTTAGGCAACACTTTTCACGTTCAATTTTCTCCACCCAAAATGGGAGGAGGGTGCATGCACAGGAATGATATCAATCAGCAAGATAAAAAGAGATTTGCCAAGCCTGAAGCAGAGTCAGCAGATCAAGGAAGAAGCCCCCTACATTCTTTATGGAGAAGTCACTCCTTTGAACTGCTCTATCCAAAACCCTCCAAATTTGTGGCACACCCACAAATTCCTTACCTTGCATCAAAGCACACCCCACTCTGCTGAAATAGCCTTCAGTTCCATACAGATATTCTCCATTGGTTTTCTCACATTCTCCTACTCCTTAAACCCTCCTGCTCCTATGTGTTAAGGACCCGCAATTCTCTTCTTCCTCTGTCTCTACTTGTGAGGCATGAGTCTTTCTCCACCTTCAATCTGTCAACTAGAATCAAAAAATATCTCAAGTTGGAAGGAACCCATAAGGATCATCAAGTCCAACACTCTGCTTCTCATAGGACTTCATGACACTGTATGACTAAGTATCATCCAGACATTCCTTGAACTCAGACAGACTTAGTGCCTGGACCACTGCTGTTGGGAGCCTGTTCCAGGAACTGATCATCTTTTAGTGAAGAACATTTTCGTAATGTCCAGCCTGAACCTCTCCTGGTGCAGCTTCATTCCATTCCTGCATGTACAGGTTTAAAACAGAAATGTAGCTATTACTTTCCTGGCAGCCATAAGTGCTGCGCAGGTGTTTTTACTGAACTGTTTATAGGTCTGAACATTCTTAGGTCTCCATCCCCAGATAGCCTAACTTAGAAATTATCTCTACACCTACATAATCCTAATTACCCCTTCTACAGTACCTTACTTACTTGCTTACTCTGGTTTCCCACCACCTTGCTGATATCTCTGGTGAACCAGTTTAGTCTGATTCCCCCCGCCCCAAATCTCCCAGTCTGTCTGTCTGGCTTGATGAAGAGCTGCCTCCCATCTGTAATCAGTACCATCTCCTCTTCCAGACCACTGACATTTAATGTGTCAAAGCACTTGAGAGGAGTGGAGGCAGTCCTGTGTAAGTTTCATCCTCTACTGAAAAATGGCTTTATTACATAGTTTCTAGGCTATAAAATCTTATTCCTTGGCCTCAGGAGCCGACTGATTTCCTTAACAGTTTATCATAAAGGCTATCTTATCTATCTTTGTGAAAGGCTGAACTTCAACAGGTAATGGCAATTCAGGTCATACATCAGTCGTACCTATCATTCAGAACAACGTTAATTTAAATGACCACACTCCTCTAGATAAAAGGCCTGTATCTAGTGGAGTCCCCCAAGGGTCAATACTGGGACCAGTACTATTCCATCTATTCACTAATGACTTGGATGAGGATTAGAGTGCACTGTCAGCAAGTCTGCTGATGACACAAAGCTGGGCGGTGTTGCCAACACCTCAGCAGACTGTGCTGCCATTCAGCAAGACCTGGACAGGCTAGAGAGCTGGGCAGAGAGAAATTTAATGAAATATTACAAGGGTAAGTGTAGAGTCTTACATCTGGGCAAGAACAACCCCAGGTACCAGTATAGGCTGGGGACTAACCTTTTAGAGAGCAGACAAACCTGTAGGGGAAAGGGACCTGGGGGTCCTAGTGGCCAGCAGGTCCTGGGGTGGATCAGAATAGGGGTGGTTAGCAGATCCAGAAAGGTTCTTCTCCCCCTATACTCTGACCTAGTGAGACAACATCTGGAGTATTGTGTCCAGTTCTGGGCCCCTCAGTTCAAGAAGGACATAGAGTTGCTGGAGGGAGTCCTGCATAGAGCAACGAGGATGATGAAGTGGAACACCTTTCTAATGAGGAAAGGCTGAGGGAGCTGGGTCTCTTTAGCTTGGAGGAGACAGAGGGGTGACCTCATTAATGTTTATAAATATGTGAAGGGTGGGCATCAGGAGGATGGAGCCAGGCTCTTCTCAATGTCATCTAGTGATAGGACAAGGGGCAATGGATATAAACTGAAACATGAGAGGTTCCATATAAATATCAGAAGGAACTTCTTCCCAGTGAGGGTGACAGAGCACTGGAACAGGCTGCTGAGGGGAGTTGTGAAGTCTCCTTCACTGGAGACCTTTAAGACCCGCCTGGAGATGTTCCTGTGTGACTTGGTCTAGGTGATCCTGCTGCGGCAGGGGGATTGGACTAGATGATCTTTTGAGGTCCCTTCCAACCCCTAATGTTCTGTGATTCTGTGATCAAAGGCATAAGGCAGAAACAGCCCAGGCAGTGACCAGAGTAAACAAGTACTGAAACATGTTCCTACTTTAGCATTGCCTATTTAATGAAGATCTGTATTGACAGGCATGTGGAAGGAAAGCAGAAAGTCAAGCAGTTCACAGAAACCATTTGATTTTGAATCATGTGAGACAGCAGGGAAAAAAGTAATACACAACTCAATTAACAATTCTCCTCCCTGTATTTTGGGAGGGGGTGGAGATGACAAAACCAAGTTGCTGGTAGCAATTCTCCACTTTAGACATGCTTCACATTATATCTATAGCTGATCTAGTCTCTCTCTGCTAAAACCAATGCTCAGTCTGAGTATTTCAAGTCTTGAGTAAATACCAGAACAGGCTGTTCAGAATAAGCTCTGCTTACTTGATCCCAAAGCAATCATATTTGCAATCATAGGCAGATAAGGTGGTATAGTCTGGGGCAGCCAACATGACTCTGCTCCCAGGGACACCATAGAGTGGCATCCCTCCTAGTAACCACCATGCCAAACTCCACAGGTTCAGATCTCCATCACCCATAGGAAGGAGTCAAGTCACCCCGTCAGCCTCTGCTTCAGCTGATGGCATAGTCCTATCCCATCTTGGCCAATGGAAACCTCCAGGCCTTAATGCTGGCAAATATGAGAGCAGTAGCAAACTGGTTTCTACAATATCATGTAAGTAGTTTTCCCAAGTTCATCTGTGCCTTCTTTGCCTTTTAATAATTGTTGAGTTTCTGTCTCAGTGCAGCAATTGCCTGTCTGAAAGAAAGAACTTGGCAAGAAGCTGTGCAACTCCCATTGGCACAAGAGGCAGAGCAAGAACACCAAATACTCTTCCCAAAAACTTAAGTTAGACTTGTGATCACAGGTTTTAGCCTGGCATCATAGCTGAATCAGCCACATCAAACTGCAAAAAACCAGGCCAATATTGTCATAAAAATTTCAGGCTACAGCTCCCTTTCCTCAAGTGTAGCCTTTCCCAAAATGTGCTGCATGCCCAGGAGAGCAGAGACTAGTGCCTGGATGAAGGACATTGCCTGCTTCTGCTGCACCCCTAATAATCTTGTGACTGAACAAGCTGGAAGAATACAGAGCCTATGCCCATTCCTCAGCCTAAGGCTATACACCTGCACCAGATGTTGAGGGGCAAATTCTCCATGCTTTCTAAGGGCACTAGAAAAGTTAAAACTCAGCCAGTCTGGGGCTACCTCACAGTAAACAGACCTGAGAACCTGTGTGGTGCTCAGAACAAAAGCGGTGTCATAGCAAAACTCTCTCCAAGCAACAGTCTTGGGCACACATCTGACTTGCCAGTACTGTGTCTTTTTAAAAGTCCTCTTTGTAGTGTGCCTGATTCGGGAAGGTGCATTCAACTACATCAATCACACACCTCCTGCCTGCAATGGGTGCCATAATGAAGGGAAAGAGCTGCTTTGTTCTGCTCAGAACAGAGAGTCCTTTGGAGAGGGCTGACACTCCATACCCCTGATACAAAAATTGATGGCAACCCCTCAGCCTGTGCATTGCATGCCAACAGCACCCATGAGGTGCAACCACCTGGCAACCCCCTCTGCAATAACATTTTAGGCATAAAACACTGCAGCTTTTCTTCCAGAAAGCAGAGCAAATGGTAATTTAAATAACAGACCAGAACAATCTGTGCAAAGATGGTCACCTCCGTAGTTCTGAGATACTGCTGCAATGATACACCTAGAAGCAAATGTTTCCTAACAGAATCACAAAATTCCTGGGTTGGAAAAGGCTTCTAAGATCAAGTCCAACCATTAACTCAATGCTGATAAGTCCTTGACAAAACCATATTCCTAAGCACCATGTCTACATAACTATTAAATCCTCCAGGGATGATGACTCCACCACTGCCCTGGGAAACCCATTTCAATGCCTTATTATTCTTTTGGTGAATAAATTCTTCCTAATATCCAATCTAAACCTCCCTTGGTACTACTTGAGATCATTTCCTCTTGTTCTAGTGCTTGTCCCTTGGTTGAACAGACTGATCCCTGCCTCTCTACAACCTCCTTTTATAAGTAGTTGTAGAGAGCAGTAAGTTCTCCCTTGAGCCTCCTTTTCTACAGGCTAAACAACCCCAGTTCCCTCAGCTGCTCCTCATAAGACTTGTGCTTTCGACCCTTCATCAGCCTGGTTGCCTTTCTTTGGACACACCCAACACCTCAATGCTCTTCATGTAGAAAGAGGCTCAAAACTGAACACAGATCAATATGTGTTCTCACTAGTGCTGAGTAAAGGAGTAAAATCACTCCCTTGGTTCCAGCAGCTACACTATTTCTGATACAGGCCAGGATGCTGTTAGCCTCCTTGGCCACATGGGCACACTGAGCCCACACTATCCTGACAAAGCAGATTTCCTTTGGGAAATCAGCTTGGAGGAAGGGCAGGCTGGCTGGCCCCTGGTAGCATCTCCAGCCACAGCAGTTTTAAATAGTAGCTGGACATTTCTAGTTACCTAAAACCTGAACAGACACCCATTGTGCAGATGCACACACAGATCTGATCCTGAGGACACACCAGGTCTCCTTGTTCAACTCTGGACACTGTGCAATGCAGAAATAAGGACTACAGCATGGCTACTTTTTCAAAGCTCCATTCTGTCTTCTCCCAGATAAAAAAGGGTCAAAGACAAATTTAACTACTCACCAACCTTTGACAGCCCACTTTCTCACAGGATATGATGAGCCACTTGTTATGGATACACCATGATCTCATTGTGGCTTTTGTCCCTGCAGCTGAATCCAGAGGTGATCTCCCTTTTGCTCTGAGGGAAAATGTGTCAAGGAAGAAATAAAGAACAAGCTCCAGAAGAGAACTGGGAAAGATGCACAAGTTCCACAAGGAGGAGTGTTTACTCCAGAGAGGCTGGGCTGCAGCATCAAGCTGCCCATGCTGTATTCCTCAGCACAACTTTTGTCTTCAGCAGGAATAAAGAGCTCAGCCTCAGCCTGCTAACAACAGCCCCATGCACTTAGTCAACAATCACAGATTGGAACACACATGACTGCCTAGAGGGGAGTTGGATACAGCTGTACTAAGCAAAGCCAGTCTGGCTTGTGCCTTGGTTAGAGCTTTAATGAGAACTCTGATAGGCACTTATATTACCCTGATAATGGAACGGGCAAGATCTGGCTAAAGAAAACTACCTTGGAGCATATCACAAATGAGATAACTAATGACTAATAGATTTACCCGAGGTTAAAAGATAAATGACCAATGTTTACACAACCAAATGAAGAAATCTTTTAACAACTGGGACACTAAGGTCCATCACAGAGCAAGCTCTTCTTCACTAGACTCTACTTTCACAGATTCAGTTCTACACTGACCACTATGGCGATATGGAACTGGATTAAAATATTTCATTCACCACCTTCTCTATATATTTTAATTTATTTACTTATCTGAGTCAGAGCTCATGCATTTGCAGCATGTGTAGTTATCACATGCTTTCCAATACACCACCACTTGATCTGCACACAGCAGGAGCTAAACTATTCTCAAGGATCTGCTATTTCAGGCAGACCAGCTATGTAAAGCCAAAGCACCTTTGAGAGCAAGTGGAAACCCACTACTGCTCTGCCACTATGGGGACAGGTTTTTAATCTGCTGCATTTCTGCAAATCGCCTCAAAACAGAGAGGCTGAGCACACAGATGTGAACTACTGTGAAGTTATAAATGCAGGAAAGCAGCTTTGCTGATTCTCCAATTCCTAGGTACATAGTTACAGCATATAAGTAACATCTTTTTGTCATATTTTGTCAATCTTTTCATATTAGCATAAGCACATAAATGACACAAAATTGTCACTGAAATCAGAAATGAACCCCCTGGTTTTTATAGGGACCACACATACATATTCATTACATTTCTCAGAATTAATTGTAATATTTGAGACTGGAAGTGTAAAATCACCCAAGAATAGGTGAATTGAGAAAATGCAAATCAACTCTAAGAATATTAACTATTAATGTATTAACTATTCTGTAAGGGATCAGGCTAGGAAAGCAAAAGCATTGAGAGAATTGAATCTGACAAGATGGGTTAAGGACAAAAAAAATGTCTATAGGCATGTCAGTGATAAGAGGAAGACTAGAGAAAACACAGGCCCATTCCAGAAGGAGATGGGAGACCTGGTCACCCAAGATGCAGAGAAGGCTGAGGTACTCAATAACTACTTTGCCTCTATTTTCACCAGCAAGTACTTTGTTCACAGCCTCCATGTTACAGAGGCCAAAGGCAGGGGCTGTGAAAGGGAAGATCTGCCCACTGTAGTGGGGGATTAACAGCACCTAAAGATTCTGAAGGTGAATCAAGTCCATGGGACCGGATGGGATTCACCCATGGCTCCTGAAAGAGCTGGCAGATGAAGTGCAAAGCCACTGTCCATCATATTCAAAAAGTCATGGCAGTCTGGTGAAGTTCCCACTGACTGGAAAAGGGGAAACATAATCCCAGGGAAGACCCAGGGAACTACAGGACAGTCAGTCTGACCTCTGTGCCTGGCAAGATCATGGAACAGATCCTGCTGAAGGCTCTGCAGATCTCTCTGTTGGAAACTGGTGGCAGCCAACACAACTTCACCAAAAGTAAGTCCTGCCTGACCAACTTGGTGGCCTTTTATGATGGGGTCACAGCCTTGATGGAGAAAGGCAGAGCAACAGATGTCATCTACCTGGACCTGTGCAAAGTATTGCGACACTGTCCCGCACGACATTCTGATCTCTAAACTGAAACTATATGGATTCAATGCATGGACCACTCATTGGGTAAGGAGCTAGCTGGATGGTCATATCCAAAGAGTTGTGATCAATGGCTCAGTGTCCAAATGGAGAAGTGTGACAAGTGCTGTTCCTCAAGGGTCGGAACTCAGATCAGTGCTATTTAAAATCTTTGTCAGCGACACAGACAGTGGAATTGAATGCAGTTTGCTGATGACACCAAACAGTGTGGTGAAGTCAGTGCACTGGAGGGAAGGGAGGACATCCAAAGGGACCTTGCCAGGCTTGAGAAGTAGGCTCATGCAAACTGCATGAAGTTCAACAAGGGCAAGATCCTGCACCTAGGCCAAGGCAATCCCATGCACGAACACAGACTAGGAGGCTAAAGAATTGAGGACAGCCCTGAGGAGAAGGACTTGGGATGGTGGTGGTCCAGAAGTTTAACAGGAGGTGCCAGTTTGTGCTTGTAGCCCAGAAAGCTGCATCAAAAGAAGCAGTGACAGTCAGTTGAGAGGGGCAATTCTCCCCCTCTGCTCTGCACTTGTGAGACCCCATCTGGAGCACTGTGTCCAGTTCTGGAGTTCTCAATATAAGAAGGATATAGAGCTCTTGGAACATGTCCAGAAGAGAGCAACTCAAATTATCAGAGGGCTGGAGCACCTCCCCTAGGAGGACAAGCTGAGCAAGTTGGGATTGTTCAGCCTGGAGAAGAGGAGGCTCCGTGGTGACCTTACAGCAGCTTTCCAATATCTGAAGGGTGCCTACAAGAAAGCTGGGGTGGGGCTTCTTACACAGGTGCATAGTGAGAGGACAAGGGGAGAGGGTTACAGACTTGAAGAAGGGAGATTTAGGTTAGACATTAGGAAAAAGTTATTTCCTGTGAAAGCGCTGAGATGCTGGAACAGGTTGCCCAAGGAAGTTGTGGCTGCCCCATCCCAGGAAGTGTTGAAGGCCAAGTTGTATGGGGCCCTGAGTAACCTGATCTAGTGAAGGTTTCCCTGCCTATGCAGAGGAGTTGGAATTAGATGATCTTGAAGGCCCCTTCCAACCCTGGCCATTCTATGATTCTAACTATCTGTGTACACCCAACACTTATCTCTAGAGCACTGATGGCCCTTAAGTATTGCTAATGAGAATACTGCCTGTGTAGCCCCAAGGAAGACCTTTTGTTCAGCATTTCTTCACACAGATTCACAGAAGGTAATTTGGACTGCTTTTCTTAAACATCACTCACAACAAAATGACATTTAAAGCATGTTGGAGGAGGAGGGATAAAAGATGCTCAGGTGCAGTTTGAAATAGCTTAAGCAAAGTTCTTTCTGGAAGAAATGTGAAGGTTAGACTATTCTTTGCACTTGACCTTTCTTGGGGATACTGGTTTCTGTTCTGTGGACAATGGTCTCCAAAATCACATGCCAGAATTTGTCATCTTACTCACAAAAAGCTGGAGTGGCCTAAGAGCAGCTGTTGGGAAGAAGAACCAACACATTCCAAGAATTCAAATGACCAACTTTTAGTCAGTTGGGAAAAGTCTGCAACCAGCTGCTGATGAACAGGACAGAGAGGCAAAAAAGGTTTTCTGGTTGCATACACTTTGAAGAAGTGTTTTTTCTACTGAGTTGAATAATACTGTGATTTAAAATACAGTTCAGCAGTTATTTTCCCAAGCAAAACTGACCAATCAGCAAAAGCCTCAAGCCTTTCTCCACCTCATTCTCCTCTGACACAGAACATCAGCCTTGGGGTATTGATGGAGTAAGCATTGACTATTGATGGAGTGACCATTATCTTAAGATTATGTAGTAACTACCTGTTATTGTTAGAAATCATAAAGCTTAGCAACTAGTATTATGTAGAAAGATGCGAGGCTAGGTGCACCCTGTCAAAGAAGAAATTGATTGCTAAAATGCTGGCAGGGACCAGCTCTACAGTTTGGACTAGTGACAGGAAACAGGGCATGCACAGAGTGATGGGCGACAAAAGTTAAATCCTGAGGAAGACTCTTACTTCATCACAAGATGGCGTCGCAACCCTCAAAAGACGACTACCAAAAGAAACTGCAAAAGCTCAAGAAGGAGGAGACTTAATTAACATAGGAAGCAGGGACAGGTTATGCATGTGTATAGGTGTGTTGGAATATCTAATGAATATGTATTATTTTATGGCATATAATCATGGGTTTGGGGGCAAGCAGTGTGCACATCTGTGGTGGCACTAGCCTCTGTGCACCCGCTAGTGAATAAATTACTTCCTCAAAAACTCTAAACAGAGTTCTTGGGTCCTTTCCGTGCGTCAGTATGGCAGGACTCACTGCCTTGGTGCCAGCGCCTTTGAGAGTTCCCTTCTAAGCTTTACATCTGGATTTGGCTTTCAAAAGTGACCAGAAGATAAGAAGTAGAATATAAGTCACTTTCTATTCATTGAAATCCTGGATTTCTCTAACCATCAGACCAGACAGGCCTAAGCCCAGCTGTGAGGTTGGTGTGTAACCCTTCCAGCATGCTGCAGCTGCTGAACAAATGCAGAACCAAGAGATTACATGAGTGATTGGATGATCCTGGCTTGTAAAAGTCATATTCAACACTAGCTACATTTTTGGTGACCAGCTGAGGACAATGTGCATGTGAGACTCCAGGTATGAAATACTGCATTACATCTGGGAGAGGAGACAGCACAACAGAAGAGGTGGGAAAATTCTAGTCCTAATAGTGTTTTTGAAATGAACCCAAAGTCTAGTTTGGGTTTAATGTCTTTCATTCTCTGTGAGTCATGCACAGAACAAAGATAGGGAAGGGCCATCCTGCTCCCTTTCAGCTCCAAACCCTGTTTTATCCTAAGCACCTCCACACCAATTTTTACATTATAGACAGGGAAATGAAGAAGCAGAGAAGCAAGGTGATCTGTCTCCAGCACTGCATACCCAAGCCGTTAAGCAAAGCCCATGTGCCTCTCCTTCATAATTCTGCACCAAGCTCACCTGTCACAATCACCTCAGTGACAACACAGAGATGGCCCTTCTCCACTGCACATATTGAAGGAAGGGGACAGAGCTTCTGGGTTTTTACTTCCTGAACCTAAATTACTTTTCTGAAATGCTGTGGTTATGTGTCTTCTGCATTTAAATAAAGAATTGTTTCCGCTTTGCTCCCCTGCACTTTGGTTATGTCAAACTGGATTGTCAATAAAAAACCAAAATCAAGTCACCGCCACTTCACGTTTGTGGATAAGCTGTAACAAAAGAAAAAGGACAAGAGGTTTCCATCCTTCCTCCAGCCTTAAAAACTTTTAGTCCAAGAGGCAAGCAAAGGAGTATCAAGAAGGCAAAAATACCCTCATCCTGTCAAAGGCCTTTTCTGTGTTTGGGCTAAGAATACTCTGGTAAAATTATACCCTGTCTGTAAGGCTTACATTGGTGTTCAAGTGAAAGCTTAAACTGTATCTTCATTGAAGTTAGTTCTGTAATTAGAAGACAAGTCCTAGCAAACTGAATTTCCTTATCACACTACATCATGCTTTCAGTCTCTTCTCATTATTCTCTCCACCTCATTCTCTCTTACCACTTTTGAAAAATACTTCACAAAGAAAGATTAACATGATCTAAGCACACCCTTTAAAGCCGTGACGCCTTGCAGCATCCACAGGGTAAGACAAACCAAAGGGGAAACTCCTCCGTGAGTCTACAGAAAAGGGCTCTTGGTTTGACTTCAGGCACAGATGTTCAGCCTTAATTCGTAAACCAGCACAAGAGCACCTCCTCTGCTTATTACAGTTTGCACCCCAAGGAGCCAAAATAGTTCTGTTAGGTCAGCAAGAAGCTTGCTTTGAGCTGGGTCTCTTTAGCTTGGAGGAGACTGAGGGGTGACCTCATTAACGTTTATAAATATGCAAAGAGCCAGCGTCAGGAGAGTGGAGCCAGGCTCCTCCCAATGGCATCCAGTCATAGGACAAGGGGCAACAGGCGCCAGCTGGACCACAGAAAGTTCCATGTAAACATACGAAAAAACGTTTTCACTGTGAGAGTGATGGAGCCGTGGAACAGGCTGTCCACACAGGTGGTGGAGTCTCCTCTGGAGACCTGCAAAACAAGCCTGAACGCAGCCCTGTGTGACCTGATCTAGACGGTCCTGTTCTGACAAGGAGACTGGACTCGACGATCTTTCTAGGTCCCTTCCAACCCCCTCACATTCTGTGATTCCGTGAGTCCCCAGCCCACCCCTTACAGTGGGTGCTGGAGCCTGGCGGCACAAAGCACGCAGGGACACAGTGGCCTGGGGCGGCAGCAGCCAGACACTGCTGGCCCCGTAACGCCCAGCCCCTCCAGCGCACGGTGCCCACCGCGGGGGCTGCTCCTAACACCGCACCAACGCCTCCACGCACAGCTTGTGCGGACGCGCTACGAGCCCGCTCACAGGGCCGGTCGCAGCTACCTGTCGGAACTGGGCCAACCATCGCTTCTCCCACAGCCCCGCAGCGCCCACGGGCGGGGGAAAGCGTGATCGCCCCTGCAGCCCGCACCGAGGAGGCAATATGGCGGCGTCATGGCGGCCTCCTGTGCCGTACGACAAGATGGCGGCGCTCCTTGACGGGCGGAAACATGGCGGTGCAAGAGGAACCCTGCAGGGTGACGCTCAGCCTCTCCTCTCTTCTCGGGAGGTGAAGGTGCCAGCAACAAGGAGCCGGAGGCGCTCCCTGTGCTCAGCAGGGCTGGCGGGGGCTGTGCCGCCAAACAGCAGCCGCTGCCACGACCCTGCTCTCCCCACAGGGCAGGGAGGGCAGCGTGCTCTGTGTACAGCTATGGGGCACAGAGCCACGCTGGGGCAACACCAACTCCCATAGAGCTTGGTAGGGCAGAGCTGGTGCTCAGCTCACAGACCCTTTTCTCTCTCAATTTTTCTGTTTGCTCTGGACAAGATCTATTTCCTTGTAGATCCAGTGCAGCCCTGGACAAATCAGTGTCCTCTGTGTTGGTGTGACTTTACCAGACAGTTGTGCAGGGAGTCACACAGCCCAGGAGAGAGAATGGCAGCAGAACAACAGCAGCCTTTGAGAATATTTCTCCACAAGGCTGTATTTAGGGACACAGAGGAAGCTTGCAGCTTGGCTCTGCTGGAAGAACCTGGGTTCCCTCAGGGACCACCACCCAGAGCTTGAATGTTGCTTTCCCAGGAGTGCTGGGATACTGTGGGAAGTATATGACATCAGCTTGCCTTGTTCACAAAAGCACTAAAGCAGGTCAGCAGATAAACCATAGTATGTGCCACAACGGTACCTACCACAGCAACCATCCTCCACGCCACAGGGATCTGTGGGGATTAATCACAAGGAGCAAAAATGCATTTGCAATCATAAAGCAACTGTTATTAGATACCTAATATGCAGCGCAGTCAGTATGTCCAGAAGGGAAGAGACAGCCTTTTTACTTGTCTCAAAGCAACACATCTGCTGTCATCAGATATGGGGCAGCAATCCTGCAGTCCTCATACCAGTCAGATATTTCAGCTCCCAGCACTGAGACTGGGACTGAACTCTGCTGACAGTCCTAGACCAGCAGAGTGCAGCACACTAGAAAATAAGCACAAGATAAAGGTGAAATAAATACTCTTAAGCAAAGACCATAATAAATAAGTTTATTTACATGGCCTCCTCTCTCCTCAACAGAGAGAAGGCAGACACACACGTTGAACAGGAGCCAATACACTCAGCAGGGGAGAGACAGTGCCCATCTCTCCCAATAAAGCCCAGTCCCAGCTTTCTCTTTCACAATTCAAGACCTAGGGAACCAAATGTTAACTCTCAACAGTCCTTCATTATCTCAGTTATAACCAAAGCATTCCTACAGGCCCACAGACATCCACAAGGTTCCTGGCTATCCATCTCTTACTTGGTAGGGGAGGTCTCTCCAGCAGAGGAGCAGGGGATGGCAGAGTTGGCCTCTGGCAAAGGGCTCTTACTTTTCCCGAATTCAATGACCATCGGCTTCCCTTGCAGGTTGTACCCATTCACCAACTGCATGGCATCCTGAGCTGACTGAATGTCTGCAACAACAGAGCAAAATAAGCACAGGTTACACAGCAGTTTCTAGCACAGACACACATGGTGTTCACATAGATATTCCTGCCTCACAGCCTCTCACAGTATGGTGTGATCCTCCAGCCAGTGACGTGCTGAGCATAAATCCCCAGTCGCTCTGTACTTGTGAGGCCATTTTTTGAATACTGGGTCCAGTTTCAGGTTCCTCACTAGAAGGACACTGAGATGCTGGAGTGTGTCCACAGAAGGGCAATGAAGCTGGTGAAGGGTTTAGCACGCAAGTGCTCTGAGGAGGGGCTGAGGAAACTGGCACTGTTTGGCCTGGAGAAAAGGAGGCTACAGGGAGACCTTATTGCTCTCTGTAACTACCTGAAAAGAGGTTGGAGTGAAGTGAGAGTTGGTCTGTTCTCCCAAGTAACAGGCAATAGGACAACAGAACACAGCCTCAAGTTGCACGAAGGCAGGTTGAGTCATAAGAAAAAAAACATCTTTACAGAAAATATGGCAAAGCCCAGGAAAGTGATGGATTTTCCATCCCTAGAGGCATTTAAAAGATCTGTAGATGTGGGGCTGAAAGATGTAGTTGAGTGGTGACCTGGTAGTGCAGGGTTAATGGTTGGACTTAATGCTAAAGGTGTCTTCCAAACATAATGGTTCTGTGATTCTGTAACAGGCTGCAGCCCTTCCATTTGAATTAATCATCTTTCAATCCAAGGAAAAGACTATGATGTGATATGAAGAAGACAGAATGAACTCCCCTCCTTTTACTTGGAGAACAGGCTGGGTGCCAGCCCAGTGCCCTGAAGGAAGATGTGACACATTCATGGGTCAGAGAAGGACTGAGAAGCATAGAGCAGCAACTCACCAGGGAAGGTGATGAAAGCCTGGCCCCTCATCCGGCCACTCAAGAGGCGGAACTGGATTGGTGGGCTGCCCTCCTTCTGGAACCGAGCAAATAAGGACACTAGGTCCTTCATCGTCACCCGAGGACCCAGGTTCTTCAAATACAGCACCTGTTCCAGAGACACAGGGTGTCAGTCAGCCTCTGCTGTGCAAACTGACACCTTTCAGGCTGGCCCTGCGTCTATACACCTCAAAGGTATGAATTAATTCAGAGCCTCTGCCATCCCAGAGTCATTATACCCACGTGCTAACAGTGGCGTTTGGAAGATGGGTGGGTGTACAGAAAAATGCAAGTCTACACTCAAGGCACTGCCTGTGTCAAATACCAACAGCTTTGGTTATTTATTAATGCAACAACTTCCAGCTACCAGTAAGGTGCAGTTTGAGTAGTCGCAGCTGGTCTCAGCTAGGCCCAAAGAGGGAGAGCTCATTTTGACCGGCCAGAGTCAGGAAGGGCTGGAGTCTGAGGTACAGCTCTTTGCCAGTTCCCACTAGAATGAAAGGTCCTCATCCCTCTCAGAGTGGAGGCTGCTCTCCCTTGACCAGGAGGATCAACAAAGCACCCTCCAGGCCACATCAAAGAGAAGCCTCTGCCTGCTGATGCAGCCTCAGGGCATGCGAGTGAGGAAGAAGAATAAATCCTCATTCATGTCAATGTACCTTGCTAGGCTCCCCAGGATGATAGGACAAGAATCTGGGTATCTTCCGCAGTTCTTCCTCTGAGAGACGGTTCTTGCAGATCTCCTCTTCTGGGACAAACTCTACAGGCTCTTTGATAATCACAGGCCTTGGAGTGGAGTGGTGTGGCTTTGTTGCAGGAAGAGTATGACTTCTTGCCTGTTCTGCCTGCTTTTCCTGCTCTGGAAGCAAGGGCTCCTCAGACACAGGCCCTTGTGGGGCCAGGGAAGGGCACAAGCATGGGTCACTCTTGGTAGACTCAACTTCTGCAGACCACTTCTTGCTCAGCAGCTCTTGGTAAACACTCTCCAGATGAACCATGGGGTCCTTTTCATCTGTTACCCTCTTCTGAGTGTCATCTAATCCACAACAGAGAAACATAATAATGTGACTACCCCCAAGAATCTGGAAAATGCACTGACTGCAGGAAGAGATACAGACACGAGAAACCCTGTTCCAACCCAGCCTCCACCTATCTGCCAGCCAGACTCTGCAGGTTACTTAGACCAGTCCCACACTAGCCAGCAGCTGCTAGTGTCCCAGCTCAGGATGAACATGCAGAGAACAGCAGCTCCACCAGTGCTTTGTATAGAGTTCAGTTCTTCCAGAGCTGTCCTCATAAGCTTATCTGCAGACAGTTTTTAGCACATTCTAGTGACTTCTTCCGGCACACGTGGCCAGGATGTGCCGTTGTTGCCTTCCTACATCACTACATGTAAGAACTTTGTTTCCAGGACAACATCAGATTAAGCTCCTGCGTTTAATGAAGGTCCATGACACAGACTGACCAATCATACCTCCTCCATTGTATTTAATGGAAATGAGAGCAGAAAAGAGGGAAGCATCTCCTGAACTATGAGCCCCCACCTTATTGCCTCTTGGTTTTGTTAAATACTGACAACAAAAGAGGAAGCAGAGGCCAGAGAGTGCTGGGTCAGCTGGACATTATAGCTTGAACAGTGTCAATGCTGATCAAAGTGGTGTTTTAGGCGTTAGGAGCCAGATCTTAGAATTTCTTCTGTATCTTCTATTTAATACTGCCTTACACACAAAAGAAAATAAATCAGTCTCGGCTGGAGCTTCATGCCTACATGTTCTGAAACCAAGGTAGACAGAAGCAGCTTTTTCCATCTCTGGACAATGCAGCTCTCCATTCAATAAGTCACACTAAGCCACAGGAAATACTGCAGTGGCAAGAATTACTGCCATACATGGACACAGTATGGGGAATCAGCAACTGGGCTACAATTTCACTTTGGCTACTAGAAATAGTCTTTAACAAGTCCTACTCTTTCCTGTCTGTGCCTTTGCCTCCCTCCTACTCGTCAGATTGCAGTTAAATCAGAGACTGGACAATCTCTAACCCCACACAGACACCTTGAGTCATTCAGTGCAGTTTGGTGGTGACATCTAGGGTCTACCAAAGCATAATCCTGGCTGCTTCCACAGAGCAAGCTGGGCTCTGCAGTACATGCAACACATCAATGAGATCCATGGTCTCCCAACAGAGATGGACTTTCACAAAGCTTCTATATTAAGCCCTTCAGAAAGCCCACTCTGTATGTTAACGTAAGAGAGGAAAATATCTCCTTCCACACAGTGCCAAAACAGAACCATGTCTTCAGGGACAGAAGGCCAGACAGAAATGTGTTGGGACTCCCACACATCCCTGCTCTTCATGCTGGAGCAAAATCACAAACCTTCATGGTAGAGTGCCCGGAGAAAGGAGTGTCGATCAGTTCCCTGAAACAGGGCTTTTTCAATCTCCATCTCCCGTCGGCTCAGCTGCTTGCTGCCAGCAAACCTCTGAGGCAGAGCAAGTATGCGCCGACGCTCTTCCATCTTCTCCTGGATGGCATGGAGTCGGTCCTGTGTGGCCTCCGGGGCTGCTCCTAGCCCAGAGCCCTGGAAGACAGGCACAGCTTTGCTCAGACATGGCATATACCTCCTTTTCAGAGACTAGGCCAGCAGACCAACATCACATTCTGCAGCCCTGGAGTGAGTACAGCTAGGAACCATCCCCAAAAAGAGCAGGTCACAAAGAAGTCCTGTTACTGCAAGAGTAGAACATAAATAAAACCAACTTGACAAGCCTCAGTTCTTAAGATAACTGGAGAAGCAGCCACTCTCACCTGACCTTTCTATGCTGTTTTCTGTTCCCTGACCTCACTGGCTGATGGTGCCTGTCCCTGCTCTGTCCCAGCAGTACTTGTATCTGACAGTGTAGTAATTTTCTAAGTCCACCTACAGTAAATACACAAAGTCCCTATGGCATTTCTTTTGCCATGCCTCATAAGTATTGAGCACTTAAACATTCCTGAGCTCAAGTTTCCACCAAGCTTTTGGTATATGACCCAAATAAGGGGGTCACCAACAGAACCTTATTTGCTGAAAAGTGGACCCAAGGCAGCCGTTTAGCACCCAAGGGTAAGTTTAGGCTGAGGACTAAACACCTGATCATCTTCACAGTAGACAGCTTCCAGAAACTACTCAGCTACTGCAGCTCATACCTCATAGCTAACCTGGCTATAAAAAAAGCAGTCCTGTATGAACAAAACTCACTGCACTGGTTCAAGACACTGCTTCAATTCACCAGACTCATGCTGCCAAAGCACAGAAAACAGAGACACAGCCCAGCTTCTGGAGGGACATTTCAGAATCCAGAAAACACTTTTAAAAGAAAATCCAGCTACAGTCTTGTCTCAAGTTCAGTACAAGAATTACTGCGGATCTGTGTGGCAGATCCTTCAGTCCTAGGCAAGAAACCAGGCTTGCTTTCTGCACTAAGCACAATCTAACAAAGGCTTTCCCCTGGGTCCTTCTCTGCCTGAACAAATGCATTCACATCTGCATGGCTTCCATTCACCATTTCACAGCTTCCCTGGGGCACAAACAGCTCTTTATATGGAAAAGCAATTCCAGGAAATCATTTGTAGTACTTTGTTTTCAAAAAAGCTGCAACTCAGACATTGAAAATAACCAAAGTCTGCACTCAGTACTTTGCTGAATGCTCCATAGGTAGTCTGAAGTCATATCACAGACAGCTCCTCCTTGGTGGAATCTTTACTCAGGGCCTGCACATACAAAGCTGCACATCATTACCTGACTTGTGCTTTCTCTCACAAGCTGTAGAAGAGGTACCCTACTGTCATCAGTTTTTTCTGTCATAGTTATGTTTTCTACATTTATCTTTATTTGTATGTATCCCAGAACCAATTTCACACCAAATACAACAGCTGGTACTGTTGGCATTCATTTTCATTCTTAAAATCACTCCTGTCTAAACCAAACTTCAATGAAGGCCACGCGAGGGCTAGGTTTGCATTTAAATTCAACAGCAAGCACTGACTTTAGCTGGAGAGGCAAAGCCACGATTACAGAAGTCAGCTTCCTCCTGCACATGCCCAGGGGAGTTGTGCAGTCTCCTTCACTGGAGATGTTTAAAACCTGCCTGGATGTGTTCCTGTGTGACTTGGTCTACATAGGACTAGATGATCTTTTGAGGTCCCTTCCAATCCTTAACGATTCTATGCACACAGGTACTGCTAAGGAAGAAAAGAGACAGTGAAGCCAAAGGTCACTCAAGACCTGTTTTGCACCTTCTGGTTTATCACATCAAGAGCAGGGCAGTCAAGTGCACCTAACACAGGACAACTCCAAACACCCCTCGTCTCTAGAACATGAAAGAAAGGGTCAGAGTAGGGGAAGGGAAGAAACCTACTCTGGCACTGCTCTGCTGCAAACTGCACTCAAAGCACATCCTTGCAATCACCCACTTGGTCTAACATCTCTGCACTGCTATTTTTATATCACTGTCTCAAGTCTCTTAAATCATCTGCAAGCCTACAAAACTGTCCCTACATGGGAGCCAAGCCAGCCATGGGATCCCGGGATGTGGCAGAATACAGAAAGGTGGAGTCTGAAGAGCTTTGAAATGTTTTCTCCTCCAGCCTTTAAATCTGTCTGAGAGAGATATAGACAGTGAAAGAATTTGCTTGAGACCATACAGGCAGAGGCAGGAACTTAAGTCAGGTCCTGCCATGTTCCAAAGGACCAAGTCTTCTCTCCACCACAGCTTTTAGCACAGATCATTCCACCAAAGACAACAGGGCAGAAGAAATGTGGGAGGGACCATGCTGGCCTAAAGGCAAGAGACACATGGTGCAGTCACTGTTATATCAGAGGGCTCCTAAAAGACTTGGATTTTCTACCAGGGTGCCACAGGCCATGGGTTTAAACAAATGTCACTATGCTGACATCAGAGCAGAGCATGCCTACCTTCCCCATTGAAGCCCGATTCTTCCAGAGCAAGATCTCTGTGTCAGAGAGCCCCAGTTCTTGGAGAGAGGCAGTTTCTTTGTTGTTCTCCTGCAGGGTCTGGAACTGCGACAAGGTCAAAGCCCCTGCAGCTTCTTCCCCAAAAGGCTTGTAAAAAGCTGCAGGGGCGAAGCATCTTCGCTTTGACTTGCACCTGTAACCCAAAGCAACAGAAAAAACAACTCAGCGTTGAGAAACTAGGTGAATAGAAAGTGGCTGGCCTCCTCCTCTAACCGCATTTGGTCCTGCTGAGATGCCATGTTTCCAAAACACAACTAAACCACACTTGCCCAACCATTTTCCAAGCCTGCAAGATCCCAAAGAACAGGAAATCGTCCCAGCACAAACATGAGGAACATCATGACACTGTAACACCCTGCAAGTACAAAGGCAGGTCAGTTGGGTGGGGACAAACTCTCTAGCCTAGAAACTCACACCTGCCTCTAGCCCAAGTAAATCAGTTATTTTCAGGTGAAAACAAATTATTGCTAGCACTTGCTCCAAGAGACAAGTAGTGCTTACCTCCTGATGTAGTATCTGAGCAAGACAGGCTTACCACAACATCTGCCTAGGGAAGAAGCCCCAGTGAAGCAACACTGCTTCTGTCCTGAACAAAGACAGACTCTGCTCACCCATGCCCCAGAAGCCAGACCAGAACTTACTGCTCGATAGAGATAGTTGTGTCAAGCTGATGGTGAAGGAGGCTTTTCAACTGCCTCTCTCCTTCTGTCTCCAAGTCTTCCAGGAGGACTTCATCAGTAGACAGGCTGCTGTTGACCCTGGGGCACACAGGCACAGCATACAAGTGGTCAGTACAGCAACAGGAAAATACCGCTCAAAATCACTGCACCACCACTACAGCCTCTCTACCTCCATAATTTTTTAATCCTGTATTTACAAAATCTTTTTACAAGCACTAAAAGGAACGAAAACTACTTAACCAAAGCTCTCAGTAATGTTAACTAGAAAAACCAGCAGAATTAAGATTACTTTAGGAATGTTAAAAACCCAACCAACAAAAAACTAACAGAAGGCATGCAAACATGTTTATTGCTGTCTCCGTATCTGAGTATATTGTTAGTTTCCAATGAGACAAGAAAGCAAACAAGCTGTGATGTGAAAAGTAACAGTGAACAGTGACACCCCTCTCCGGAAAACTCCCGTTTCGCATTCTGGACTCATTTACAGACACATGGACAGACGGGCAGTGCACCCGTCGTTTCCCTGCACACAGCACCTATTTCCTGTGGTAGCAGGGGCCCTGCTGACCCCTCACTTGAGGAGAGCACTCCAACTCTACGGGCTCCTGCCGAGCCGCTGGTGCTGCCGAACCAGGCCTCAAGCACCAGCTCGGCTCTGCCCCCCAGAGGAGCGGGACAGGAGGCTACGGCCTGTTGCCCGGCTCCTCTTTGGGCCGACCGTACGCCGGCGAAGGAAGGAGACGGCCCAGCTCCACGTGAGAGGGGCTTTGACACCACTGCAACCTCCCCGGAAGGGGCTTCCCAAGGCTCGACCTATCCCTGGCAGCGCCGCTCGGTGAGGGGTGAGCCCGCGGGTGCCGCTGACAGAGGCTACGCGGGTGGTTTGGAATACGGGGAAACTTCATCAGCTCCCAGCAGAGCCAGCCCGGGCCCGCTCCCAGCCCCGCTCACCTCCGCATGGCCCCTGCCGGCCCCACCGCGCCGGCGGACCGGGCCCCGGCGCGCAGAGACTGCTGGGAGCCGTCAAACAGGGGGCGCGGCGGGGCTCTTGCGGGGAAACCGCGGCTGAGGCGGAGCTGAACGGGTTCATGGCCACGGCCCGCGGGAGGAGCAGCCACACCCAGCAGCAGGCCTGGCCCGGCCGGAACCGGCCACCGCGCACGCGGATGACGAACCGACCCGCCCAATACAGCCGCAGCGCCTCCCATGGCCGCCCTGTTCCGCTGGACCTCGAGTGACTCGCGTGGGTTCCTCTCTTCGAGTGACAGCAGCCACCGCGGTGCAGGCGGTTTTGCTGGAGACCGGGTTTGCTTTGGGTCCGCGGCCAGGCTTACCCGGAGCAGGGTGATCTTCTCTAGGTGATCCTGCTAGAGCAGGAGGTTGGACTAGCTGATCGTTAGAGGCTCTGTGCAAAAATGGAGTGAGCAAAGGTGTATTATAACCACACTAATGTGACATGACTACATCTGTTAGAAGTCTCCACGGCAGAGTTGTTGACCATGTTCTTTGCTGCACCCTTGTGCCTGAACAAACTACACCACAACAATTCAGCACACAAGTAGCATCTTAACACTGGCACAGCTGAAAAAATTACCTGGAAATCACAGAATCACACAGAAGACTAGAGATTGGAAGGGACTTCAAAAGATCATCTAGTCCAATCCCCCCAGCACAGCAGGATCCCCTAGATCCACTCTCACAGGAACATGGCCAGGCAAGTTTCAAACTTCTCCAGATAAGGAGACTCCTCAACTCCCCTGGGCAGTCCCTTCTGGTGCTCTGTGACCCTCACTGGGAAGAAGTTCCTTCTCTGTAGCAATTCGGCTCACAGGTACCAGTACAAAAGCCATTTATTGCCAAATGCACAGAACACAACACACTTTGAGACCCAGGTCTTAAACCCCCCATTTTCTCTGGAGATTCCAGGTCTTTTAATCAAACGTGATCCGAAAACTGCGCTCTTGCTCCTTGCGGCGACTCTCACAAACCTTTGTCACCTCTTCTACCTTTCTTTGCAGTACAGCTGCGGAAGAAACAAATTATTAATCTTACAAACACAACCCTGTGAAGTTTAGCCTGCAGAAGGATAAAGAAAAAGAGTTTCATTTTCACAGTTGTTCAGACCTGACAGTACACAGAGGAGAAGGAAAACCCCACACAAAGCACTGCTAAACCTCTAAGGCAGACAGTTGTCTACAAAGCATTCAGGGACTGGCAGACAAAATTCAAGAGTGCTGGTTTTTTTGCCACAAACAGTCAAAGTAGAATTCTGAGGCCACAAGAACTGCACCAGATGTCCCACTAAAGGAGGAGAAGACTCAAGTGTCTTCAGGAAATCATTTATGATCCAGAAACACTTGCACACATGCCACATGCTTTCTATTTACACTCCCCAAAAGCTGCAAAATGACTCACCTGAGTTCTGGTCAATCCACTGCAATGAATCCATGTGCGCATTCAAAATTCTACAGATCTGCTGAAGCTGAGCAGAAAGAAGGAGCAAGTAATTTGTTACAGCACATGAAAACTAAAAGCAGTCAGAGTCAGCCTGTGCCTGCCTTTAGAACACTCTACAGTCCACCTGCTCATGTGTGTACAGCTCCACTAACTTAGCAGACACTTTCCCAGAGAAGCCTGTGCAGCAGCTGTGCTGCTTTGCTTTTCTTTACCATCAAGAAAACAGACTGCTTTAAGTTCATAGGCTTGTGGCTTAGGCTTACACCAATTAATCACCTAAGCCCTGAGGTGGCCAAAGTACAAGGAAATCCAAGTTTTAACAGAAAAGAACCAAGCCAAGGGCAAAACAAAATAACCACCCAAAAATCAAAACCACAAGCATCAGTATCCACAAGGGAACAAAGAGTTAGAATTATGTGGCCTTTGTTTCTTAACAAACAAAAAAATAAAGCTTAGATTTACCGGGTCACTGGTGTCTGCTGGGCCTCTAGATGTATTCAAGTGCTCAGTGATGTCCTTCAGATCTTGTGCCATACGCTTCAGCTGGGCATCTATGTTTTCAGCCAGTTTATAGCTGCAAAATGCAGGAGAACCAAGCTCAGAATATTGATAGTGAGCTTCAGAACACCAGCTCCCAGTCACTCCAGCCCTGCACAATCAGCTTCCACACCTCTCAACCAAGGCTCTCACATAAGCAGCAACAGCACCAACAGAGACATTACCACACAGCTGAAGGAACCCCTAACCTCTCCAGCAATAGTGTGGAGGACTACCTGGAACCAGCTGTCTGGAATCTTCAAGACTTTTACACCTCTTATACAAAAGAAAAGTTTAGTTACCCTGCTATGATTCAAGAATTAAGTCTTACAAGAAAATGTGAGCCACACACAGCACACTCTGTTCCCATCACTCCAACCATTACATAATCACTAGCTTTTGCAGACTATGGCAAGGTTAGGAACCTTTTCCCAGATATCTGATCTGACCAACATCTAATGAGCTTTGCATGCTTCCGGTCACAATTCCCATTTCTAATGTGGAAAATCTAAAGTTGCCATGCATGAAAATGAGATTATGTATTTGACAAAGGTCACTGCTAGAGCGATATTGTCATGCATCCCAACTTGACTTTTGCTGACTAATCATCACCCCACAAGCCTGCTGATCACACACTCCAAGGAGATTGCTCTCTTACGTCCTCTCCCGTTCTTCATCGGCATGCTGCAAGTAGATTGTTCCACTCTGTTCCTTCACAGACTCTTCAAGAGGGGTCAGCAAGTCTTCAAGCTCTTTCTGCTGTGATAAAATGAAGTCTAGCTCCTGATCCAGTCTGGAAAGATAAAGCATTAACCACTCAACGTAGAGGCTACCTATATTCTACATTGGCCACAGCACAAGATGCAAAAAAAAAAAAAAACACCAAAAATTATCTCAAGTGTTCTTAGTTTCATACCTCTTCTGATCAAACTTCACTTTCTCTACTTCTCGGTGCAATGAGGTAATCTGGAAACAAAAGACAGTTACACTATGAAGATTCAGAAGTCAGCTTGTAAGGGAGGGTGGTGGAACTGAGAAAGCAGCACCCTACAAATGTTTATTAGAAACAAGAACAGCATTCTTAAGATTTACAGACCAAAAACTATATAATGGAAGCTTGGGTTTGAAAGCTCTGCTCTAAGGTAACTTGTTACCACAGTGAAAACTCAGATTTTCACATTTCAGCACCTACAGATTGGAAAAGACATACATGGAATCTTTCACAAGTATCTAGACATAATCCACCCCTTTTTGTTGTTGTTTGGGTTTGTTTTACAAGTAGAAAGGTCCACAAGATGGCTTGCTGCATCTGGGACACTGAAGATACTTAAAGATCTAAACAAGCAGGTCACAATGTCACCTTACCTTCTCTCCATTCTCTATCAATGTCTGATCCCAGGCGTTAACTTGTGTAGCTTGATGGAGAAAGTGTTTTTCTTGGTCTTCCAGTTCCAGACTCCACTTGTTTATCAAACTCTCCAGCTGAGCATAAGTCATCACGGGAGGTGCACTAAGAGGAAGCACCAGACAGCACCAAAAGCAAGATCAGAAACTAAATACTTGAATGTGTCAGCACTCATTTCCCTTTCCTCCACCAGACACCAGCATTAATACTGCCTCTTCCTCAAATCAAGCTATCACTGCCTATAACAAAATACTCACCTGGTGGTTGTTGTGGTTATGGCAGCTGTAGAAGTCACAGCTCCAGGGGCACTAGTCGTAGTCAATGGCTTAAGATTCAAAGCAAAGCCAGAAGCAGTAGTAGTGCCTGAATGAAGAGATGCAAGTCAAGCAACAGAAAAGGACACAATTGCTATCAAAAGACAGGTCCAATGAACACATCCATGCTGTGCTGCTACACTAGCACTGCCCTTTAAGCTACTAGAGGGCACCAAAATCAGGCTTCCTTCTCTTCAGATATTTTCTGCACGAAGTTCTCACCAGTGGCAGTGCTTGTTGTGGCAGCTGTTGGTCCAGGTACTTTCAGTCCAAACCCAAGTGTTCCAAGACCGGCTGTCCCAGTGGAGGGGGCACCAACTGTAAACAGAGGACAATAGTGACAACTTGTGCAACCCATTAAACACAGTGCTCCTTTGAAAAACTCTGCCCTGCCTGCTCACCCATCTCCATCTGCTCTTTGTGTTAATGAGGAACACTGATTAGGTGAAGGAGCATCCAGACATGATATGAAAAAAGGCAGGTTGAAGTTCTAAAATAGCCAGAATACTTGCAACTCTTCCAAAATACTTGGTGCCAAGCTACTGCAACTTCTCTGTACCTGTTTTGAATTATCTAGCATTTAGCTTCTATAAAACATCAGCAAGGAGTACTAGACACTGGCAGGCAGGAACTGCAATCTCTGCAGAAGTCTACCTGCTAAAGCAACACAATTGCACACATTACAGGAAATGCACTGCTCACATCTCAGCTGCCTGAAAAATCTAGGTATTACTGTCTAAAAACATTTCAGAAATCCCAATAAACAGAGAATCCCCATTCCTTACAAACTTTCCTAAACACAAAAATAACAGTCAGCCTTAGAAGTACAGTAGCAACACCAGCATTGTGGAGCTCCTAAAAACACAAGTTGTTAGGTTGGTCTATATGGCATCTACAAAGTGCAGATGAGTTAAAAGTAATCAGTGTGGCTTTCATAAAACTCATTAAGATCCTTAGGAGCAGGTGCCAACATTTTCTAAGAGGAAACCTGCGAGCTACTACCACAGGAACTTGCAAACCTACAGCTCTGTGAATACTTCTCTTTAGCAAGCTGCATTCCATTGGCAGAGGCTGCTGTTCTTTAACCAGTGCAAACACATAACACAAGAGTCAAAAGCAGATGTAACCAAACTCAAAGCACTAGGGCCTGGAAGACAGCAGCAAAAACATCACTGCAAAGTTCAGTTGTGATGATACTACCCAGCGAGACATTCACATACAGCTAAGACCACCATGTGCTACAGTGGCTAGTTTGAATAAAACCCTCCACACCTCTCCACTCAAGACAGGTTCCCAGAAACCACAGAGAGGGAGGGTAGCAAGTGGTGAGAAGAGCTGCCCTTTTGAATTCTCCTGTGTTAGCCCAGCATCTGCAGCTCCACTGCTGACAGGTAGCACCAACCACACTACTCATTTGTTGTGACTTACGTGAGAGGCCTGTGGCGGTAGATGATGTTGGTGCCGATGAACTCACTATAGATGCAAACAACGTAGACCCAGTCGAACCAAGAACAGAGGTGGTGGTGGTGGAGGCAGCTGTAGCAGCTGTGGATGTTACTACAAACAGAAATCAGAGTGTTGGTCTTGTACAATCATGCTGAGAATGCAAGACAAGTTTGCCAACCCACACCAGCTTTTATGGATGTAAGAATTTTAAACTGCCACAGCTCTGCCTCTTCTTGTAAGCACCCTCTAGATCTGTACCCGTTTTCCACCTCGCCCCAGTATCAACTATAGAACAGAACTAGGCTCATGGGACACCATAAAAAACCCACAGGATACTAAGGTAAACAGCTTGATACAAGTGTCAGATTACTGAGGTCATTGCAACTCACAATACCAGCCCATTTCCAGACTCTGGTTTAGAGAGCTATTCCCAGAAAAACAGCAGATAATTGAGTAATTATTTCCTAAAATAACTTCCTACCTCCAAGTTTGCTTCCAAAGGACAGAGTGGGTCCCTGGCTGGTAGTAGTGGCCAGCGTGGCCGTGGGTGCACTAGCAGCAGTTGTCAAAGGCAATGACCCAAAGTTTAGACCTGGTGCAAGTAGCAGAAGAAAAAACAGAAGATGAACATTTTACTAGAGAGACATTGTAGCTTTTGCTGTTCACAGCAATACTCAAGTTAGAGGCAATAAAGAGTGTAAGAAAAACATTACATGTATTCTGCCAAAGCTCTAGTTCCTTTCTTGGATAACAAGCTCATTACATAAAAAGACTTTAAAGA
This sequence comes from Phoeniculus purpureus, assembly GCA_028565055.1. Taxonomy (NCBI): domain Eukaryota; kingdom Metazoa; phylum Chordata; class Aves; order Bucerotiformes; family Phoeniculidae; genus Phoeniculus; species Phoeniculus purpureus. The sequence continues at coordinate 15,449 of JAOXOE010028012.1, read as the reverse complement.
ACAATTCTAACACAAATGAGCATCATCCTCCCCCAGAGCTGATGATCTTCCCTCCAAGGCCTTCACTGTCCCCAGCAAGTAAATCACAAGATGCAAACCTATTTTTGCTGTGCTCTGCACCATCCCCAGCCATTCTCAGTGCTGACAGGCTTCCTAACTGCAGCTGCAATTTCAAGCTCAGACCCTCACCTGTGGACTGTCCCCCAAGGCTGAAGGGGGCTGTTGGCTGGCCTGCAGTTCCTAAAGTGGTAGCAGTGGTGGCAGTAGCTGCAGGCGCTGTTCCAAAAGGCAGCCCTGTGGGGGCTGCTTGTGGAGCTGCAGTGCCGATGCTGAAGCCAGCTGTTCCAGCCTGAGTTGTGGTACCACTGGAGAATGTAAACCCTCCCGTCATCCCAGACTGAGCCGTTGTGGTAGTGGTGCCAGCAGATCCAAACACAAAGCCAGAAGGGGTTGTTGCTTGACTTGAAGGAGCACTGCTTGATACGTAGGTACCAAACGCAAAGCTGCTGGTAGTTCCTGTAGCTTGAGTTGTAGTACTGCCTCCAAAGGTTAGTTTAGGTGCATTTGACCTAGAAAAGAGAAGAAAAGAAACCGATCTGTTTTAGGCATGCCCGGTCAACTACTTGGTCGCCTTTTTCGCAGGCCACTTGCTGACAGCACAAAGCACCTTTCCAAACGACATGCACTTACCCAGGTTTACAGTTTGACAAAGACTCTGTTGCAGCTCCTATCGTCTGCAACCTCCCGTTAAGTCTCTTTATGCTTACTGCTCCTCCATCATCTGCACCCATCCAAGCCCCCAAAGGGGTTTAGAGCAGCACAAACCCAGTTGCTTCTCTCAGCTTCTAAGCGCCCCCTTCACTTCCCCTACAGCAGACTATTTTTTTTCTCTCTCAACTAACTTCTACTGTTCATCCCCACCTGAGCTCCTTCCCACTTGCTCCCACCTCAGATTACTGAGGTGGGAAGCTTCGACAACAGCAACTTACGGCCTCTCCTACGGACACTGCAGTCCCGCTCGACTGCAGAAACATCCCGAGTGTTCCAGATTTGGACCAGAAAGGCCGCTTTATGCTCAGCCACAAGGAAGCAGAAGAAAAAGGAGATGGCACACTCCCTCTGCCCCCGGGTCAGACCCCCACCCTCGGCAGCACTCCCACTGGCCTCTCACCCCAGCGGGAATACGCTTGCTGTCGGTGTCGCTGCAGCTGGGCCCGGGGTCCCAAAACTGAAGTTGGCGGGCTGCGCGGTGGTGGCCGGTCGGCTGAAGAAGAGCCCGGAGGGCTGGGTACTGGCCGGTGTCGCGGCCGGTGTCCCGAAGCTAAAGCCCCCCGAGGCGGGGGTTGTGGAGAAGGAGAAGCCAGTCGTGGCCGTCGTCTTGGAAGCTGTTGTGGGTGCGGCCCCGCCTTGCCCAAAGCTGAACGGGTTCATGGCCGCGGCCTGCGAAAGAAGAAGCAGGAGCCTCCAACACCAAACCCGGCCCAGACGGAACTGGCCAACCCAAGCGTCGCGCGCGCCGATGACGACCGACCGACCGACCCACCTACGGCGCCTTCCCGCCCTCAGCAGCCACTGGCCGAACCTGACGCCACTCGCGGGCTCTCCGCCAGGACGGGTTCCGATTGGCTCCGATGCGTTTCGGTTGGTTTCGATTGGCTCCGATTGACTCCGATGGGGTTCTATTGGCTCCGATTTTCTTCTACGGTCGCCGAAGGGCTCCGTGCCCGCGGGGGGCGGGGCCACGGGGCGTTGCTGTGGAGACGCCGGACGCGGCGGAGCGGCAGAGCTGGCTGAGTTGCCCCTGTGCGACAGGTAGCGCTGTTCCAGGCCCCGCACCGCCGGGGCCCGCGGTTAGGGTGGCTCTGCCCAACGTCGAGTCCGGCCTGTCAGGAGCGGGTCGGTGGGGCACAGACGCTATCGGCAGGCTCTGCTTGGCCCCTAAGCGTACTGCCCAAGCCGAGACGCCCTGCTGCCCCGGTCCTGGCTGCAGTAGCTGCAAAAGCATGCTGACACGGGTTCTACAGAGCTTAAAGGCACTGTATGGCCTGAACTATGGTTGCAAGTAGTGTCTGTTGAGCAACAGAATCTGTAACCTGAGCACAGAGAGTAGAGACACTTTTGTTTTGCATGTTTTGAGGTCGTGTACATAAGAGTTCGGCTAAACTTTGTCTTTCCAGAACATACAGCAGGAAAACTGCTTTGCAGACAGTACGAGACGCACCTTGTTCTTTCTTATCTGTCACATGGCTTTTTGGCTTAGGTGAGATCAGGTGCTGATATGGACAGTGCTTCCTCCAGCTCTGCTCTGCAGTCCCTTGCCAAACTGCTTTGTGATGCTCAAGATGATGATGATGATAATGAGTGCATGGTAAGTCTTTTGTAAAGAGTGTAGTTTCTTCTGTGTCCCATAGTCTAACTTTGTTAACTGAGGAAAAGTAAATATCTTTTCCCAAAGTGAGTGAAAAGGGAATGAAAACTTTGCAAAGTTTTGGACTGAAGCAGCTGGAAGATAATTCTAGAGTAACAAGCTCTTGAGGGAGAGAATAAGAAAGATGTCTTAGGAAAACTAGGAGACTGTGACCACAAAATATGAGGGAGATTTAACTTCTTAGCCTGAAGGAAATGAGATTATGTGTTTGAAAGAGCTTTAGCTAGTTCAGACTCCACCCTGCATTTCCCTGAATTCTGCCAGAGATTAAGGCAATTACAGTTAAATGCTTCATATGAAGGGAAAGATGTTTCTGCTCAATTTCCCAATAAATACTAAAATACCCAGGTATAACTGAGTTTACTAATTCTGTATCAGGCGCTGAAGAACTATAGGGATGACTGATCATTCAAGTACAATAGATCATGATGGTAGAATAGGGAAGAGTAAGTAATCATTCTAAAGTGAATTACTTGAATGATAATGAGATTAATATCTACCCATTTATATCAGTTCATCTCAGGCTTTTGGAAAATATGCATTGCTCCTGCAATATGCAAGTTCTGCGTTTACCTAGGTATGCATGTATTCAGAGGAGAAATACCATAGCAGGGCCGCAGGTACCAGTAATTGCAGCTTAGAAACCTCTGGTGAAGGCCCAAAACTTTAACCAATCTCTTAAGATTTTGAACGAGTCATTTTATGACATGGATAACAAAAATGGCAAATGCATTGGTGTTCTTCCAAATCACTCCTCAACAAAAAGCCAGCTGACTGACCCAGCAGTTGTGCACTAGTAGTGATATTTGGGATGAAAGGAGTGCATATCCCTGGAAATTTCCTTTCAGTAGGTGGTAGATGTGGTCCTTCACACTCTAACTACCCTTCAGCTGTTTAATGGCTGTCTTTTAAACCAGTATTATTGCTGTACATCCTTGCAGTAAACATCCTGATTTAAATTCATTTGTTTACATCTTATTAATGAAATGAATGACAATTCAGAGGCAGAAATGGAAAATTGCCACAAAGGATGTCAATTAAGTATGAGTCAATCTTTGTAAATTGAAATCTTTATTTTGACTTAATGGAGGCACTTTCATCAAACCAAGGAATGTTTGTATGTAGAGAAATGCCTCACATTGCCTATTAGTACTAAATTAATTTACAATTAGAAGAAAATGTTGCCTCATGTGAGCTTTGTTGTCAAAAAGAATCCAAATTCTGTGATGAGGGTTTCCTGCAATATTTTCATTGCAGTCAAACCATGTGAATTTTGACAAAATGGCATGGAAACTAATACTCAAATAACACGGCTGTCTGTAAGACTGTGCTTCTGGGAGACCTGCGTAAATCCACTGTGTCAGGGTCACTTTCTGCTGGGTGAGAGTGAAGAAGAGAAATTGTTCAGCAGTTCAGTCATGAAGTTGTGGGGTAATGTATTTTGAATTCTGTCAGGGATTTGTTTTACTGGGCTGAGCTCTCAGAAAATTGATTGAATCTCCATTTGCATTTTTTGCAGCCACACCATTCAGTTAGCACCATGTCTCCTGGTAGTATCGGACCAGTAAATAAAGAGGTCACTGGTAAGGAGGGGTGTGTGTTTGTTTTAGCATTCAGTCCCATAAGGGCAGACTGTAACAGCTGTGGTTAGTTACCAATGACAGGTTTTCTTCAATAAGAGTGTGGTCAGTGACCTTTGAGATGAAAATAGTGTTATAAGTTTACAATCACACCATAAAATTCTTCTTTTCCTGAAAACTTACTGTAAAATTTACAAAAAGAAGCAGAAAGGGTAACTTCCAAGGACAGCGGCCTCAAGTGATGATGATAAAGAGTACAGAGCACGCCTGGTCATGAGCCATGGGAAATCACAGAATCCTTCATATTGGAAAGGACCCTTGAGATGATAAAGTCAAAGTAATAACCCTACTCTGCCAAGTTCGCCACTAGACCATATCTTGTATGGAATTGTAACTGAGCAGCAAAAAGTTCCATGTAAGTACTCTCATTAAATTGTTAATACAGAGCAAACAAGGAAGATTTGCTTCGAAGTACCACTTGAAAGGATCTTCATGGAGCAAACTGTGTGGAACTAAGGCTTTGCTTGTGAGGAAAAAAGAGTTATAAAGTGTATTGTGAAACACAATCGTACCATATTGCCCCCAAAAATTTCACAGCCCTATTTAGACCACACATGGGAAGAAACAGAAGCTCTGTTCAGTGTTGTCCTCAGCAGACGAAGAGACCTTTTTTCCTGCATGTAGTTCTTTGCATGGAAACCTGGACAGCTATATACTTCACTGCAGTTGTTCAAGCATCACAGAGAGAGGTAGACTCTGAGACAATAAGGACATCTTGAGGATTTCTAAATCTGTGTCAATACCTTGGACTGTATTCAGAAAAGAAAGGAAGAGAAGTTTAATCTTGGCAAAGTTAAAGTAAAGTTCTTCCTGGAGTTAATGCTGTCATGTTACTGGGCAGTTTATTCTTATTAACCATAAGAAAGATCAACAAAGACCAGGATGAGTGTGGCAGGAAAGGAACTATGGCAATATAACAAGTAGCATATTTTTGCTTAGGATTCCAAGAAAAGCCAGAGATTATACTATAAAAACTTTAAAGCTGGAGATTTACCAGCTCACTATTAAACATGCTTTTCTGGATAGTACTGGCATAAACCACAGTATTCTGCCCATGAACTTTCATGTGTCTTCAGTACCTTATCTGAGCTGTCCTCAATAATTAATGGGGAAAACTGGAATTTTATGTGAGGAGAAGGTCCTTTTGTAAATTACTCTGCTCACTTAAAAATTTCATGTCAGGGGGCTTGGATAAGGTTAATATTTCATTTTGAAGTGCTAAGTATTTTATGCCTGAAAGGAAGATTTTCTTGACATAGAGGTTGGGTAAAGGAGACTTAGGGAAAGTAAAACATCCTTGCTCCCACAAATCCTCTTTCATAAGATAATGAGGTGGAGGAGACTATAATAGTTAACTAGAAATATTTCAATAGAGATTTTGCAAAAGCCTAGAAAATGCTTAAGTTTTCAGCAAATCTAGAGGAACAGAGATATCCTAAAACATGACTTGATTTTTCACATCACTTACAGGTCCTTTCCAAGTGAAATCTGAAGACAGTAAAACTATTTGGAATACAGAGGACATCCCAGAGGGATCTGAATTTGATGATATCTGGGACCCTAGAGAGCAGCCAGAGTAAGTAAACTAAGGCAACTGGCCTGAGCTTTACGTAACATTAATGGAAATATGAGTTAAACAGCATCTACTGTATTTGAGTGAAACAGCCGTCACAAAGCTTGTGTTATGGAAGGAGAAGGGCTTCAAGCTACAACAGGGGAGGGTTAGACTGGAAATCAGGAAGAAATTCTTCCCAGAGAGAGTGGTCAGGCACTGGAATGGGCTGCCCAGGGTGGTGGTTGTGTTTGAAAGTTGCTTACATGTAATGTTGGCGGATCTGGTTTAGGGGTGAACTTGCGGAGTAGGGTTGATGGTTAGACTCAATGATCCCAGTGGTCTTTTCCAACTTGAATGATTCTGTGAGAAAGAAAGGGTATTAGTGCTGCATCTAAAGCAATGTGGTCGGAGTGATTTTTAACCTTTCTCTTGGAAAAACGTAGAGTTGCTTTTTCCTGTCATAAGTCAATTGCAGTGTCAGACACTTGTACAAAGGGATTAGGAGGGGAAGTAGCCAAATTATTTACTAGCTTTCAAATATGCTGTTTGTGTGAAATGCATGTCTTTTTCTTTATATTTGCATTTCAAAGAATTAAGCTCTTTAGAGATAAATAGTACTCCAGGAAGGAAAGCAACTCTGAACTTTTTAGTCTTGTCATTCAATCTTACTCTGTCAAGTGACAGCTTATAACCATAGTCTTTTCCCTCCCTCATAGTAAAACAGTAACACAAACGTTTTTGAAATAGATACGGTCGGGCATGTTAGTTGTAGTTTGCAGAGGTCAGAAAGCCTTCAGGGTCAATCCGCAAAGCAGCCTTTGCTTTTCTAATCATAGTGTTCTGATACCATATCCTGGAGTGCTACAGGCTAGAGCAGAGGGAAGGAAGCCTATGAAGTTGCACATTGTACACTAGTTTGTAGTCCAGAATAATCTTCTTTCTTTTCATGTAAATTACGCCATTAGATGTTCCTTTTACTGATCTAAATACGAGACAGCCACCTGAGTTTAGACTCAGCATTTCTGAAAATGATTTGGCATTCACCCATAGCTTCACATACAGCTGTTCTTTGAAACTGCCACCTGTGAGGTATAGAACATGCTCTCTTTGTATTGTTGGCAAAACAAAAGCTTTTCTGATACTATTTTTTGACCCTTCACCTTCATGCTGGGTAAAATGCAATGTTTCTCTAGCCTCAAGCAATTATGACCTGTGTTACACGGATGAAAAGAGAGTATAAGTCTTCCTAACAATTCATCAGACTGAATCGAGGGGAAAAAAGGAAAGCAGATGGCTAGAGCGGTGCATCCAAAGCTATTAGACAGATTTCTCATTGATTTAGCAATTACTACATATGCATATGAACACTGGAGATGTGAAAAAGACTTTCCATACGCTCTTAACAGCTTAGAAAAGTGACTCATTCCACTTATTTTGCTCAATTTGGTAGGAATAATGTATGTTCTACATACAAATTTAGTTGGTATTTCCTCATTCACTAAGTACGAAGAGCAAGGAGTACATGATTCTACAGCTTGTGAATGGGGAGACTTACAAAATAAATGTTAGCCAAATGTAAAACAATTACCTTCTGACCTAAGTATGTTATGCTCAGGCTGCAAGGTGTTGAATGACAGAGCAGAACAGGTGTAATTGTGACAGTATCCTTTTCAAGTCAGTTTCCCAAGAGTTTGTCATGTTTGGCTAGTTGTTAATTATCATGTTCACTTAGGATTCACTTACTGATCCTGTAAAGAAGGATTAGTGAAGTAGGTAGTAAAGTGATTGCCTTGGAAGGCAGAAGATCTTCACATATCTTCTGGCTATCTCAGTCATGGCTGTGAACAGAAACCCAGTGCAGATGGGTTGAAGCCTTGAGGGGCAACGGAAAAGGAGAAACAATGGGATGAGACTATTTACAGTCCTTTGAGAAATACAGCCTTGTTTAGTTACCCACCCCTTACCCAGTGTTATTAGACAGCTGTGTCTGTTTCCCAGGTATCAGATTTTATTCAAACAGTGTGTGGGAACAGAGGACCTCTTCTTTGGGATGAGCAGGAAAGACCCCTCCACAGCTTGCTGTGAAGACATGGTGGTAAGATGAACTTGTGTCTCCTTTCATTGTGCTCTTTCTAGGCCTTTTTTTATCCTGCCAGCTTCTTGAGGGACAGAATGTAAACTCCAAGCTGTATGGCTGCTTTTGGCCTCCAGTAGGATTTTCTAGTAGTTCTTTAAGCATTTGTAGATTTACATTTGTGTGTTGGGTTTATATGCAAGGTTTCGTTACCAAGGGAGGCTCTTGTGAAAGCTGCTAGAAGTTTCTTCAGCTCCAAGTCAGATGGTTTTCAACTGCCTGCATTTATTACAAGGTATATGAGTTAGCAGAATGCAACAATACTGACAGTTACAGGTGTCAGAACCTGTCCCATTATTATATGATCACAGACCTTTCTGCTTTCTGAACTTCAGGACAGATAGACCTACTATTCTATTTTTTGCTAGCAGAAGCAAGCTGTCCTTGGAATACACAAAGCGGGGAGGTATTGTTGGATGTAGAATACCTGTCAAGTACATTATCAGCTCAGGATTTGAAGAGCATAGGGTATCAATATACAGTACTAAGCTATTGAAAGCAATTGTTATCACTGTCATATATCCTCTGATAGAAGTTATCTACTCTGAATGTTGTTCTTTGACACTACCTTCAAAATAATAACGAACATGAGATCTTTCATGGCTTGTAAGACTACATATCTAATCACAGCTTTACCTCCGCCCATGATTTCAGATTCAAATCAAGCTGCCAGAGACAGAGTACACAGACATCACATTAGATATCCAGGAGAAGGTTCTTGACCTTCGAACTCCCAAAAAGTAAGTGAAACACCATTGACAGAATTACAATTAGTACTTTAAGGCCTTAGGAAAGCTTAGTCCTCTCTGGGCTACCTTGCTGCATTGAATGGGATGTGAGAAGATCCATATGTGAAGAGCTTCTTAGACATAAATGCAAGGTAGAGGCCATGGATTAAGGCCCAAATAATTTCTGTCCCTAGTGGACTAACTGTAAGAAAGCCACCTTGCTCACAGGCAAAACCAGGATGAGTCAGATTCCACTCACTTGGATTTAACTCACAGATACAATAGGACTGGAAGAATGTTCAGAACTTCTAGCTCGGAAACTGGAAAATCAGGAGGAATAATCATTCAGCTAATGACTTACAGAACCTATAGGTAGTAAAAGAGGCAGCTTAATGCAATACTGCAAATGCAGGAAAGCCCAAGCATCCTTTTTCTTGTGCAGTTCTATGTTTTTGGTGACTCAAATCTGACATTATCTTCTTAGATCCAGCTGCCTCTCATCTCAAACCTAGCAAAGAAAACGTTTGCCCTGAATCTAGTGTTTGTTTGGTTACAGCCTGAGCCAGTGCTGCTTTCACTTGTGTGAACATTTTCTCAGTATGAAGGAAACAAAAACTATTTCAAGTTCTGTGTACTGAAAAACACTTTACTCTCAGAGGTGTGTAGGAGGGCTCAAACTGTTTCCAACTCTGTAGACCTGGGGCTGGTTCTAAGCCAAGCTGATTTTAAGGACTTCTCCAAGCTAGAGCAAATGGCTGCCTTCAGTAGATGTGCTATAAAGGTGTTGTGATTGTGTCTCTTTCAGCCATGGCTCCTCCAAGACAGCTGAAAAAGTCTGAAAAAGAATTAAAGTGACTTAAACCTCAGTTTAAAATAATCTACATCTATGCTTCTGGGTTGTCTTATTGGGTTTTTATAGAGTTTGTCTGGGCAGATCTCTTGATTCTAAAGTGTCTGTGATTCTGTTTGCACTGTCAATAGAGAGGGGAGGTGCAAGACTGGCCCATTATTTATATTGTTAATATACAAACCTGGTATAAATGGGGAAAATGTCCAGACTCTGCATGAACAAGTAAGTTTGAACTGTCATCAATGAGAATCGAGTGGGTCCTAACTGAGATAGCCTCATGAGGATATCTCAGTCAGGCCAGTCAGCTATTCCAGGGAAAGCTGTATGTCCAACTGTGGAATAGTTCCTGAGTCCAAAATCCAGCTTTTTTGTGTGTGTTATATGCCTGAGCCACAGATAGGTGATCACTGAATTAATCTTCAGTGTAGGTTAAAATCCTAACAACTTCTTCACATACCTGAACTGTGCTTTGTGGTGTAAAAACATCCTTTGTGAAACTGGGCTGGCTAGAATCTCTAATCAGGCAGCATCTCTTCTTTATACTAGAGAAGAAAAACTCCTGAAGACATGTTCAGGTGTCAGGCATTATTCAGATTTGTACCATCAGGAGAGCATTATCAGTGTAGCTCCCCATTCCTCTGCATTTAACATGCAGCACCGCACAAAAGCGAGAACAGTCGAGAGAGCCTACAACCCACCACTGAAAAGCATTGTCATGGCTACAGCCAAGATTGTGTTCAGTGCTGGGTCACTCACTACAATAAGGACACTGAGGTCATGGAATTTGTCCAGAAAAGGACCTAATGGAGGGTCTGGAGCACAAGTCCTTTGAGAAGGGGCTGAGGAAACTGGTGTCCAGATGAGGTCACCATCCCTGGAGGTATTTAGAAGACATGTAGATGTGGTGTTTAGTAACATGACTTAGTGGTGATCTGGCAGTTCTGGGTTAACTGTTGGACTTGATGATCGTAAAGGTCTGTTTCCACCAAAGCAGTGCTGTGATTATGTGAAAAGAAAGGAATAGTGCCTGAAGTGTTTCAGAACTTGTATAGCTAGGCACCAGGTATCGCAGGAACCTCACACTTTGACATGAGAGTAAGATGCACTGAAAGAGCATGCCTTGGTAGACCTCTTGGAGAACTGAAGAGTAACTTGTAACACCATCTCAGTTGCTCACCTGGTTTGAGACATTTAAGTTCATGATGTCTTCTTTTACAGGAAGCTGCTCCTGCACCTCCCCTACTGTGTTGACAGCAAGAATAGTAAAGCTCGTTTTCTCTCTGAAGAGGAGACCTTGGAAGTCACCTTGAGACTGTCAAGGCAGTTTGATTTCATAAATTTTGCCTGATGGACAGAGAAATAGAGAAAGTTTGAAGAATCTCTTAGTTTGAAACCTAACTCATAATTAAATAGTTAATAATTTCCCTTAAACAGTCCAGGAGGAATATCCCTGGAGAAACCGAAGGATTCAGGAAACATACCACCTATAGGTTCTATAAGCTGAGGCTGTCCGGCTCTTGTGGTGCTCTGGTTGATGTTCTGCTTCCTTCAGTCTGACACAGCCTCTGTGAATCAGGTAATAGGAGACTACAATTCTGCAAGCCAGATAAAGTCTTTTTGTGGTTGTGGCTGATAAGTAGCACAGTGAGGCTCTGGCTTGTAGGTCTGGTGCTTAGTCACTGTTGCAAGACTTGCAAGTTGTAATATTCTTGTTTGGCCTCCAATGCTAGGACAAAGGCCAGTTCAGAATCTTCTCTCAGCTACTTCCTGACGAGAAGCTTTTTAAGGATCCATATGCAAATCCGAGGCTTCTCCATACTGGCAGATCAATGTAACCACAGCTGGATTGTTGACCCGCTCAGCTCATTTGAACAATTTTTGACAATGTATGGTTCACTGTCACCTATTTACTTGCTGCTCTCTAGCTGTTTTTCTGATCTTTCTTAATTAATAAAAGAATGTGTTCTAATGAACAGTGCCAGTTACTTTTCACACTGCATTATATGTATTATGTCCCAAGAGACTTCCTAAAAGTGAGATAAGAGGCACTTTGCATAACAAAGCTTCACTTAAAGGGCTGAAATCTAGAACTACAGAGATGTGTCCAGAGAAGGAGACCACAACTCCTCTGGGCAGCCTGTTCCAGTGCTCCGTCACCCTCACTGTGAAGAAGTTCCTTCTCATGTTTATGTGGAACCTCCTATGTTCCAGTTCACACCCATTACCCCTTGTCCTATCACTAGATGACATTGAGAAGAGCCTGGCTCCATCCTCCTGACACCCACCCTTCACATATTTATAAATATTAATGAGGTTACCCCTCCATGTCCTCTTCTCCAAGCTCAAGAGACCCAGCTCCCTCAGCCTTTCCTCTCTCAAGTCCTTTATCCCTACAGCCCTCTCCAAGTTAAAAGCCTCTCAAACTTAATTGCAGATAGTGGCTGAAGAGAAACTTGTTTTGTTGGATCTAGTTATCACTGAGGTGTTAGACTACACACACAAAAGGAAAATGAGAGAGCCTGACACCATTGTTTAGGTGTCCTAGATTAACGTTGGGTTAATCTCAGTGTTCGCACATCAAAAGAATGGTCCATAAATTTGTGCTTTCTTAAAGCTGCTGATGTTGCATTGGAGATTCGAGAGTTCAAACTGTTCAATTTTATGATAGGTAATATGTTCAAGATAGAATGCTGTCCACAGCATATTTTATTAGCATTGCTTGTCCATATGCCAGATGGGCTGGGAAGACGGGGTTTAAAAGAGCTAAGGACCTTCAAAATATAAATAGATGAGAATACACATGGCAGCCCAAGGGAAGAGAAAATTTACTAAAAAGCTGTTGAAATACATGCTTTTCGTCTTAATCCTTTTAGGTCTGTTGGAAGATACTTGCTAAGACAGGTATTTATATAAGTAGCTTTCAACATTGCATCTGCCCATGCTTAAGAGGTTTTTAGAAGGAAAAATTTTTAAGTCCAATCAGGGCTCAGCACCAGCAACTACGTGACTCTGAACCTAATTTCTGTCAGTATTTAGCTTGGTTAAATTACTCATGCAGAGTCAAGTGAAATGCACAGTCTTGTATCACTTAAAGTGATCGCAAAAGTACGTATTTTTGAAAATAGTTAACATTTTTTGTTTACATGATCAAGATTGTTAAGTGTGGTTAAAAATAGTATTCAACAGTCAAAATAAGAAAAGATGCACACTAGCATGCAGTGCTTATTTGTCTACAGATGTATTGTGCTGAACACTGTCAGCTGCCTGATATGATTATTTATGGCAAGGATTAGACATCATGGGGAAGACTAAGCATGGCATTAGTACTTTATTTGTGTCTGAACTGACCAGAATATTGACAACTGCTTACCCAAACTGCTTCCACAATGTTTAGGGGAAAGGATGCTGTTTTCAAATGTCTGTGCTGCGTGTGATAATGGAAGCAGAAAAGTGAGGTGAGAGCTAAACAGCTGCTCAGACATTTTTGTCCTCCCAGGAAATGGATGTGGTGTCCGTTCATTGTTCTCTGCATGGTTACCAATTCCTGCATTCGTTTTGAAGCCAAAGTAATGCTTCAAGGAGATTTTGTGATCTGAAAGGAATTTTGGGATGCCTTGAGAGTCTGCAAACTGAAGCTTTGAGTACAATATTCTTAATGACAGTACCTGAAAGATAGGAAGTCCTAAAAAAATCAGTATTTATATTTAGTTAATAAAATTAACTGGCTGCTGTAAAAACCTTCTGATAATCTGCATTTCTTGAAGAAGATGAGGAATTAAACAGCAATAGTTTTTGACAAGAACTATTAATTCTTTAGTTAATAAATGTCTTTTAGTTTTAAAATAGATTTTTAAACAGTTTTATACTGCACTGTATACATATTACAACTGCTTTCTCTTGGCATGTGAAACATAATTCAGAACACTGGAAAGAAATAGACTTAACTCAGAAGAGTTCATCTTGTGCTCAGTATAGCTTTGAGTTTCTAGGCTCAGAAACAAAGACAGGAAATTTGAATAGTTCTTCCCTTCTAAGGATTGGAGCTGAGCTGAGGTACTGAGCACGGTTATCTTGCGTATAAAGGGGGCATAGTTCTGTAATATAATTTAGGAGTGAAAAATGAACTAAAATTGCAATGCGCTCAGGGACATACTGTTGGTTCACAAAAGAGTGCTTACAAAGAGTGCTCTGCAGCATATCTTAAGATTACTTGAAATGGTAGGAAACTGAGTGGGAATTTGTTTATAGATGTTAATATCCCAAAGTAAGTGCTACTAATCAGAAGCTTCATCTTGTTTATGATGACTTTCTGGATGAGATAACTTGGAATAAATTTTTGAGCAGAAATAAAGCTGAAAGTAGTAATATTGGAAAGATGTTTTCCTTCTGAAATATGTTTTACTTATAACACCATGGAAATCTGATTAATGTTTTTAATCAGTATTTATATAAAATGTAAAACTCCCAAATTAACTCAATTTTAATAACTGACAGTTCAAAGAGGTAACTAGCAGACCATTATTTTCATCAGTCTCTGAACCATGCATGGCAGTAGATGAAGTTCCATAAATTCCTTTCTTACAAGACTTTTCTAATGGCCATTTTCAGCTGAATTAGGTGCCAGTCAGTGTCTGCAGTCCAGCATGGCCTGTACAGACTCTGCCTGTCTCTGGATGGGCAGTGTCAGATTTGAACTTTTAAACCAGTATTTCATAATATTTTGCATATCACAAGACGTGTTTAACCATTTGGGTTTTTATTTTTGGATAGTAGGGCCTGGAAATAACTTAGACTCCAAAACATCCACCAATGTATAAGCTGGGAGAACCTGTAAAATGGGGGTGACACATCTGCATTCTGCCTTGCTGGCATGATATTTTTCTTGATGGATGCAGTTTAGTTCTTTGCTAAGGTACCTACAGTTATGTATCTACATGCAAGACAATCTCTAAAATAAGAGATTACTTAGAGTTGTGACAGAGTAACGTTTAGTGTAGCTCTCTTATATAAACTGGGGATGCTGTCAGGACAGGGTGGCTGTCCTTACAGTGCTCAGCTGCCTTACTCAGTTTGTAGGAAGTCTAAGAAATGAATTGTGTATTGAAGTGCTTTATTGCCCTGTTTTTTCATTCCTTGCTTATGGTAAAAGAGTATTTTTCCCTTTTTGTTGCTGAAGAGTCTAACAAAAGGTGTAGTTGTGTCATGAGTAAAGTTAGTAACTGTATTAGTCAAATTATTAAAGTTAGTTTCAGGAATAGATACATGACACTATGAAGTAATTACGTGCAGGATAACCAAGCTTTTTAACAAGTACAACAGCAAAATGCTTTAACTGAAGCTGGTTTTGTAGTCTAATAGATTAAACTTGAATCTCTTTTGCGGAAGATTTGTTTCTGTTAAATGCTACATATTCATGTATGTATCCAAACAGTGCGCAGTAATATTTTTCCATTGTATTAAGCTTCATTGTTGGAGACTCTAAAAGTTTTGAAACTGTTCATCAGAGCGATGGCACCATCTGTAGTGCTAGGCTGAAGCTTTGTAATTATTATTTGTTTTCAAGTCTTGGGGCAAAACTGAGATTGAGTGCCGAAACAAATGCATCAAGTGAGCATTGTATCCGTGTTGTATCAGCAGCTTTGTTAGATTTATTTAGAAAAGATCATTATTCAGTTCTGACTAGTAACGTATCTGTAACTTATCCAAAAAATGATGCTCTGACCTTAAGCATAAAGGAGACTTTCAATACTGTAGGAGAGTTCAGCAGAAAACTTTCTGAATGAGTGGGTATAAAAAGGGTTGGTTTGCACCACATTAGCTCAATCTCTCTGACCTTGTTATTTGTACATGCAGAATGTTGATGGACCCCAGTGTGGCAAGAGCATCATACTTTGTTAGCAAAGATATGTTTAAGCCCATTCAATTATACAGCAGTCTTTAGAGATCAAAGCTGTCATGGTTATTGCTAGTTATCATTGTAAGAAGGCAAATAAAAAGGTCAGTAATAGAGTAAAGAATCTTGAACACTGTCTTCTTCAGCTAGTTCCTGGCTTATGTTTCAAAAGCATGTGTTTGTGTTCAAAATGACATTCAAAATGCAGGCAACTTTTCTTC
>JAOXOE010028011.1:0-17024 GCA_028565055.1 Phoeniculus purpureus | reverse complement strand
GAAAAGTTATCTAGTCCAATCGCCCTGCCACAGCAGGGCCACCTAGACCAAGTTGCTGTTGTGTTTGCTCTGTGGAGCTAAATGGAAACAAACAATATTAAATACCCAGTGTTTGCTTTGACAAAGAACATCTACAGAAATACTAGTATTATTCATTTATATACCCACATGCTTTAGATCAGCTGCAAAAGAATAACATAGGAATCAAATGCACTTTGTTCCCAGCTTACCTTGTAAATGATAGGACGCAAGTTCAAATTTTGTATGATCAATACAAACATGGTGTACAAGTCCAGTGCTGGTAAAGAACATATTTCTTCCGCTACCAAGGAAGTTTTACTGTTTTCAGGCAGCTCTAGCAGCAAGCTGAGTACTTCTTCATCACATCTTCCAGATAAAGCTACCATAAAGGCACTGTAAAAAAACTGTTATAATACATATATAATTATTTTCTCCCTGAAATGCATCACCTTCTTTCATTGTGAATAATACATGAATTTGTGTCACAGTAACATGACAATTTGCAGCCATGAACAGATTTGAAATAATGAACTCCAGAGCTCTATATCACACTGGCATGTTACTTTCACTTGTGAATGGGTCAATCATTCCTTCTGTGAGCATTCATATTATGAACAGCTGTATTTCACAGAGACAAAAAGTTGTTTTTGTTGGAAGACACCATTAACCTAGTACAGTCAAGGTCTGCTGTATGAGGTTTAACAAGACCAAGTGCCAGGTCCTATGATTCAATTGCAACAACCCCTTGCCAACAGTACAGGTTTGGGAAAGAGGGGCTGAAGAACTGCCCAGTGATTGACAGCAGCTGAACATGAGCCAGCAGTGTGCCCAGGTAGCTAAGAAGGCCAATGACGTCTTGGTCTGTATCAGAAATAGTGTAGTCTACTTCTAGTATAGAGAATACTAGAAGCATGATTGTAATCCTGTACTCAGCACTAGTGAGGCTTTGAGTTTTAAGCACCTCAATCCAGGAAGACACTAACGTGCTGGAGCAGGTCCAAAGAAGGGCAGAGAAGCTGTTAAAAGGTCTGGAGGACAGGTCTGAGAGGCAGCTGAGGGAACTGGAGTTGTTTAGTCTGGAGAAAATGAGGCTAACGGGAGACCTTATTGTGCTTCACAGTTATCTGAAGGGAAGGTGTAGAGAGGTGGGGGTTGGTCTCTTCTCCCAAGTCACTAACAACAGAGGAAATAGCTTCAGATTGTGTCACTGGAGGTTTAGACTGGACATTTGGAAAAATTTCTTCACTGACTCTCTGTGGTCAGAGATCAGAACAGGCTGCCCAGGGAGGTGGTGGAGTTGCTGTCCCTGGAGTTGTTCAAATAATGTGTAGGTGTGGTGCTAAAAAAACGTTGTTTAGTGGGCAGGGTGGCATTGGGTTCACAGCTGGACTTAGTGATTCTATGAAAATCAAATTAGGAGCCAGAGTTACTCAAGATACACTGTTTAATTCCTATAAACATTTTAGCTTCCAATTTATTAATTTAACATTTTTATTCTGAAACAGAATTTTGTCCTTATGATTTCAAAAGAATTCCTATAAATTAAAATATTCACCATTTTATTTCATGTACAAGGTACAGAATATGAAGATAAATGCAATTCTGCTAGCAAACCAAAAGGATATGGATTTGGACTTCCTGTTGCGGAGAAAAATGAACTCTGATACAATTTCAGATTTATTCCCCTATGCCCCACATGAATATCACCACTTCAGTACAGTTTTAACCTATCCAATCCAGTAGGTTTCTGAACCTTCCTTGAAGCTTTGCAAGTACCAGAGCTAATCAAGACTTCTATGATCAGTATTAAATGCTTAAACTCTTCAGTTTACAGGTTTTGAGCAGTTTCAAAACATTTAATTACATGGCAAAGAGCATGGCCAGACCATAATATAGTTGCAGAAGGCTAAGTGCATTAAGTACAAACAACTCACAGGCTTACTCACCATTCCAGAGGCAATCAGAGAAACAGTGCAATGGGCCTGCAGCTACCATTAGGGTTCTCAGGCAACAGCTATACATACACTATAAACATAATGGGCACACCTAAATTATAGCTTTAAAAAGTACTCGTGCATCTTGGATAACCAGTCAGAGACATGAGTTTAATTCTCCAGCAAGAGTGAGGGAGGATTTGAGCACTTAAGCTAATCAAACAAAAAATTCCATACACATAAGCAAACGTGAGATGTGTATGTGTAACTAAACTCTGCACAGGACTTTGGTGACAACATAAGGATAGAAAGCTGTTTGAAAATTCAATTAGCATTTCTAATCCAAAGAGCAAAGGTCCACCAAATCCCATTTAACCGAATCACTTCCAGATTATTCCTCTCATTACCATATAAAAATAGCAAGCAGTCCGTATAAAAATAAAGGTAGTCCTACTGTCAAAGAAGCAAGAGAACAAATCATTTGTAAGTAGTTATAATGGTCTGAACTTTCTTTTTAATAGCCACATTTTTCACGAGCACTTACAAATGTTTCTGCAAGTGGAGCATCAGCGACACCCACTGGCTGCTTCATTGACCTTGTCAGTTTATACTAAATGCACTCTCAACTCCTTTTAGTCATAACATTAACAGGTGAGAGAATTGTAAGTTCAGTGGTATTTTTCATGATTTCTGCTAATCACTGGGATCACAGGAAACAGCAGCAATGATAACACACACAGTCTTTGACTCTGAAAACTTACGCAATCCATTTTAGACAATACTCAAGAGACAACAGATAAATAAAGTGAAGGCAAGGCAAAGCAAAATACTGGTAAGATAATGTGAAACCAGTGAGAAGCACATGATGGTATCAAAAAAATATATCAGATAACTTCATAATGCAAGGATCAGAGGTGGAAATATGCAAAATTTCTCCAAGAAATGCTGTCTTTTCTATTTTATCAAGATCATAAAGCTCAAGTTGTGTGTCATCACAAGGGGTAAAACACTGCTGAAAGTAATCAAGCAGTGCTATTCAGACCAGAAGACTAGTGCTACTTCTAATTGATCTCTTAATTCTAATTGATCTCATGTTGTTACTTTGAGGTTCTAAATCTCACCAAATATTCCACACAGATGTGACAAGTAATAGAAGACTTCACACTAGCAAGGTGGTTTGTTTTGTTCTGGTTATCACATTAGGCTCTAAGCTGACCCATTAATTTAATGCTTCTCAGTTTTTTACCTTTGAATGAGAGATACTGGTTTCCAAGATGGTACTGATACTTTCTTCAGAAATATTGACAGAAGAACTAATGTCTAGCCTCAGCTGAGTAAGATTCTGCACACATTCTTTGACTTTCAGATCTAGAAGAGAAGAAAAATAGTGCTAACAGTACCAACCTCCTTAATTAAAATGCTTAACACTACCATTTTCATTACATTTATTCCAGAGGGTGATAAAGGGCACAAAACCTTCACATCACATCATTCACATCTACTAGAACTGCAAAGAGCCCTTCGCTCTTCTGACAGACTGAAGGGTTGTGCATCAGTTTGAATGATCCTATAAAAGCACAGGATCCTGTATCCCTGTATTAGAAGAATAATTGAAATTAGTGAAGCAGCCTGTAGTCCTTTAAGACTGACTTATTCCATTAACTCAAGTCCCCACTTCTTTCTAATGAAACCCTGCACCTTATTGGACAGGCTCCAAGAGGACAAACTCTGATGCTCCATGCCAGCTCAAGCACATGTATGTGTACACGTGTGACAATGCATTGCATTTAGTGAGCAGTCTCCGTAAGCAGTACCCCAGTATCCCTTTGAAGTCTGGAGAACAAACAGCTTTTGTCCTACAAAATTACATAACAGCAACTTGTAAAAAAGTGAAGAAAACTGGAACCCACCATTCAAAAAATTGAAATTGCTGAGAAAAAACACCACTGGATTTTCTGACCACTGTAGCTCCAGATTTTCAGCCACCCTGAAATGAAATAGTCCCTAATTTCACTAGTTATCAAAACTAAGTCATTGATTTTACTAGGTATAAAGACTAATGACAATAGTGAAACAGTCACTACATGAGGTTAAAGGGTCTCTGTGCATGCCCCGTGCATTGAGTAAACGACTCTACAGACCTCGTTTATATAGTGCAGCGATCATTTCATGCCTAAAGGATATTGCAAATGCAGAGATCCATCCCATGACAGCTAAGTACTCTAGCAAACAGTAGCTTATGGAAAAACACAGGTCTAGCAATGTCTCGCACATTTCTTGCTGAATATACAATTTTAAGACCTAAAGACACATAGCACTGCAGTTCAGGATAAATGAAATCTGATTGCACTTTAATAAAGAGTATGTACAGATATTATTTATCATTCAAAAACTGGACGTGAGCCTGTGAGCCATAAGAACAGCATCTATGTTCAAGTTATTCTGCATTATAGGTCACCAGAGACCATTTAAGCCCATTATGAAAATTATCAGAGCCAAACCTGCATAAAACAATTCTAAGAATGGTCCCTTCTAAATGACAGCAATTTTTAAATACTCTAGTAGTAGTTTTACTCAGTTACATAAAAACTCCTAATTTTCCTCAAGGGACTATCTGTAATTATTTGGAATTCACATCTATCAATTTAAAACCACCATCCTGTGTTTCTGACTGTTTGTACTGCTGAATTGATCCAAATATTTAATATTTTGCAAAATATATCCTGTTGCTGAATATACAAGGCCAAGAATTTTGACCTAATTAAGATCAAAAGGAGACATCATCATTCTCTACAACTACCTGAAAGGACCTCGTGGAGAGGTTGGTGCCAGTCTCTTCTCACAAGCAGTTAATGATAAAACAAGAGGGAATGGGTTCAAATAACAACAGGGTAGCTTTAGAGTTGATATTAGCAAATTTTTTCCCAGAAAGGGTGGTCAGGCACTGGAATGAGCTTCCCAGGGAGGTGGTTGAGTTGCCATCCCTGGATGTGTTTAAAGATCATTGAGATGAGGTATTGAGGGATGTGGTTTAAGGGTGAACTTGCAAGGTAGGGTAGATGGTTGGACTTGATAATCCCAGGGGTCTTTTCCAACCAGAGTGATGCTGTGATCATGGAAAATAAAAATTTTGCTTAGCTGTGATTCAAATATCTCTTCTTGCAAAGCAGCAAGATCTGTGGTGAGTGCTCAGCAAAAGCATAAAGTCTTTGAGAAATATGCTGAATTTTGTCAAAATTCTGAAATATTTTTTGCACAGTGTACCCTCCATTTTCAGTTATCCTAAAGCAACTTTGATAAACAGCATTTCTCCCATAATAACAGAATGTAGACCACAGATATACACACAAAATAACATCTCTAATAACAACGATCTGGGGCAGCAAAAAGCTTTACTTCTGCAGTAGTCTCTGTATGTCCTCCAGCATTAGTTGACATTCACAGCTGCCATTCTTGGTATTCTGTAATGCACTCAGCAAGGTCTCCCAAATACTGGAAAGATTTTGGCTTACATATGCCAGAGTCTCACAGTCTC
Organism: Phoeniculus purpureus; assembly: GCA_028565055.1. Classification (NCBI taxonomy): domain Eukaryota; kingdom Metazoa; phylum Chordata; class Aves; order Bucerotiformes; family Phoeniculidae; genus Phoeniculus; species Phoeniculus purpureus. Next base: position 11,534 of record JAOXOE010028011.1, on the reverse strand, counting down.
CCTCGTTGAAAGCAGACTGCATTCTTTCAATGTCCTGCAAAACACAGTGATTATATGGTTAGCAAATTAATGAGATTCTGTTATTGGTTGAAGAAGCAGGTCTTGGCAACTGAATGATGTATACTTTTAAATGAGTTTATAGGTTTGCAACTGAAACTAGGCAAACGGTTTGCAAACCCCAAGAAATTTTCCAAGATTTACATTTGGAACAAAACCCACAAAACTATTTGTGAATTTGTCCAAGCTTATCAAGGGGATAGATTCATTAACAAAAATGTTAGCATTTTATTTAAATCTGGAATAAAATTTTGAAAGAAGTTTATTTATTTTTTTTATTTAAGGCTGATAATTTTTTTCTTCATACCAAGACAAGGTTCTAAATATCAACTCACATTCAGAAGACAAATATGTATGGATAGCCACACCCAAAGCTTTTCTTGCGCTTTGCTTTGTGTAGTATTTTCATATTTTCTCCTGAGCTTACACACTTCTGAATCTGGAAGGTTTCTTTAACATTTTCAGAAGTCTTAGAATAAAGAAATATATTCATTCCACAAAACCCACCTTAAGATACAAGTAACAACAGGGTAGGTTTAGGTTCTTTAAGGTAAATACCTTAAAGAATCCCTGTTGATGTCAGTAAAATGTTCAGGTCGACAAACTAGCAGACCTATTCCATAGAGGAGGCAATTTCACAGAATCAGAATTATTGAGGCTGGAAAAGACCTCTGAGATAATAAAATCCAGCCCAAACTCTAGTTTTCTATATTAAAACTATAAATTTCTATACTAATAGCACAACCCAAGTAGTTAGTCTGCCTGTGTGCTATCCAAAGACCTGCTTCCAACTTTGGATGAGTCTCTAAACGCCAAATGTTCATCTTCCCTGCTGGTAATTTTCATGCATTGCTACAGACAGACTGACTTCAACTGGTAACCACAATTGCTATTGAAGCTTGAATGACTCTGACCAAAAAGTTGATTTTCATGCCTAACTTGATTTCACAGCTGTTCCCATGAAGATTTAAAATTATAAATGTACTCTGATTCATGACACTAGTAGCATCACAAAATGTAAAAGAACTTACACTGATCTGCTGTTTGGTACTGAATACCAGTTACTCTAGTTACAAGAATTCTAATAATTCTGGATATATTTACAGCTTTCAGAGTTCACTAGTGTTCACACAAGGAATACCTTCTGGGTGTTCATTATCAAAAGCATCAGAGCTATACCTATATAAACTTCAGCTTTGTATAGCCACTCTGGGGCCTCTTAATTCAGAGTAGGGGAAAAGACACTTTCATTAGTTCCAAAAGTTCAATGCATGTTATAAAGAACATTTTTAGGTGTGGAAACCACTCAAACCTGATCGTGATCTGGAACTACAGTGATTCCTTCAATGACGGAGAGGAGTAAGTGACTTGTTAATCCATCTTTACACTTGCTAGCAACACAGAAAAGGTTGCCAATGACAACTTGTTCTTCTGTAAGAGAAAATGTCCAGGCTTAATCAGTTAAAACAACCCATTTTAAAATAGTGTAATCAGAGTAAAAGTTAACCAAGTAATAAGAGACAGAGAAGTTTTTAAAAGCAAATGAAGTCTGATGCATTAAGGCACTGAAATATATCTATGGCTAGTTTGATTCAATTTCCATTACTCTTCCTCATTACTTGATCAATAATAAGAACAGCAATACCTGCTGCAGAATCAGAGAAATATAATTAACTTTTGCTCTTTGCAAGCAAGAAGCATAACTTTGAGAAGCTGTGCATATTAACCACATCTGTTTCCTCCTTGGGCAGTATCCTGATGATACTCCCCTGTGGAGACATCAAGATGTTGCTTAACTCTCCAGTGAGAGGTAACTTTCAAAACCCAGATGCATGCCGAGTGACACAGCATTACATAGATATTTTGCATAACTGGAGATAAAGACTCTATATGAGGGATTATTTATCACCTGGTCACCCATGAAGGAAGTTTCTACCCAAGTTTTCAGGCCCCTTGTCCCTGGAAAAGCTCCTGCAGTGCTTTTCCACATGAGATAGCTAAGGAGTTAAATTGGATTCAGTTAAGTCCAACCATGGCAGGGGGGGTTGGAACTGGATGATCACGTGGTCTCTTCCAACCCAGAGTGATTCTGATTCTGTAACTTCTCCAGTGAAGTGATCCTGCTGTGGCAGGGGGATTGGACCAGATGATCTTTTGGGGTCCCTTCCAGTCCATAATGATTCTATGATTCTATGAAAAAACATGGGGGCACCAGTTATCTTTTCCTCTATCTTGGCAGTCAGAGGAAGGGGGAAAACCAGATAAAAATGAGTAATGTACATGAATTCCTGGCTACATGGTTGGTGCCATCAAGGAGGTTTTGGTTTCTCTGACAGTGGGACATTCTATGATGACTATAATTTGCTAGGGAGACATGGGATACTTTTGTCTTGAAGAAAAAAGGGGATCTTTGGTAGCAGGCTGGCTAACATAGTCAGTAGGGTTTTAAGCTGAAAAACTTGGAGAGGGGGTTCCAATATGATGACATATGTGCCATCACAGTCAACTGGGAAATAAACCAGGCCAGTCACAGCAGTGACAAGTACTCCTTAACTGAATTGTAAGATGAGAGCCAGAAGACCAATTGCCTTAAGGCTGGGATGGGTATGACTACAGTAGTTACAGTGTCTCTCCTCCAGGGTTGTCTTCCTGCTCAATTAATTCTCTGAAATGCCTGTATACAAATGCATGCAGCATGGAGAATAAACAAGAGATCTGTGTGCAGTCAGACAGTCGTGTTCTCATTGCAGTTATGGAAACATGGTGGGATGGCTCATATGACTGGAATGTTGTCATGGACAGCTTTGTGCTTTTTAGGAAAGATAGGCCAATAATGTGAGGAGTTGGGGTTGCTCTTTTTGTGAATCAGTAACTAATGCATTGAGCTTTGCCTAGGAGGAGGGACAATTAATGTATTGAAAGCCTGTGAGTAAGAATTAAAGGACATGCAAATATGAGTGATACTGCTGTGGGTGTCTACTACAGACCACCAAACCAAGAAAAATTTGTTGATGATGTCTTTTGGTCTTTTACAGACAGCTGGAAATAGCTTAAAGATGACAAGTCCTGGTGCTCATGGGTGAATTCAATCATTCTGACAATTTTTGGAAAGGCCTCTCAGCTAGTCCAAAAGATTCCTGCACTGCACTGATGACAACTTTCTAATGCAGGTTGTTGAAAAACCAGCAAGGAGAGGTGTGCTACTGGATCTTGTATTAATGAACAAAGAAGGTCTGGTCAGGGACATGAAAGTTGGGGGCAGCTTTGGCTGTAGTGACCATGACACGGTAGAGTTCAGTATTGCAAGGGAAAGAAGCAGGGCAATAAGTAGGATTTCAGCCCTGGACTTCAGGTAGGCTGACTTTGTCCTTTTCAAAGATCTAGTGGGAAGATTCCCATTGGCTAGGACTCTAGAAGGTAGGGGCTCCAAAGACAGCTGGTCAACATCTAAGCTCCACTTCCTTCAAGCCCAAGATAAATGCATTCCTTTGAATAAAAAAATCTAATAGAGGAGGCAGGAGATCTGTGTGGATGAGCAAGGAAAAGCTCAAATGTGAGACATGTTCACAGGATGTGGAAAAAGGGTCTGGTCTCTTGGGAGGATTACAGAAACATCATTAAGGTATGTAGAGATGCAACAAAGAAGGCCAAAGTCCTCTTGGAATTAAATCTGGCAAAGGAATTGAATGAGAACAAGAAGATCTTCTCCAAATGCATCAATGAGAAAAGAAAGAACAGGAGAAAAATGGTCCCACTGCTGAACGAAGCGAAAGCCTTGGTAACAGGGTATGCGGAGGTGGTGGAGTTACTAAACACTTTCTTTGCTTCCATCCCTATTGCTAAGACTAGCTCTCAGCAATCTCAGACTCTGGAATTAAGGAAGAAATCTTTGAGGAAAGACTCTATGCTGGTCAATGAAGATTGGGTTACAGATCTTTTGGGTAAACTGAACATGCACAAATCCATGGACACAGAGAAGATGCACCAGTGAGTGCTGAGAGAGTTAACTGATGTTGCTGTGCTACTTTTCATCATTTTGGAAAGATCATGGAGAACAGAAGAAGTGCCTGAGGACTGATGTCACTCCAGTCTTAGAAAAGGGCAAGAAGGAAGACCTAGGTAACTATAGATCAGTCAGTCTCACCTCAATCTCTGATAAAGTAATGGAGCTCATCCTGAAGGCCATCTCTAAACACACAGAAGAAAATAATTTTATCAGAAGTAGCCAGCATGGATCTACTAAGGGGAAATAATGTTTGACTAACTTGATACCCTTCTATGATGGTGTGACAAAATAGGTGTATGAAGGGAGAACAGTGGATGTTGTCTATCTTGACTTCAGCAAGGCTTTGACATTGTCTCCAGTAATATCCTTTTGTGTAAACTCAGGAAAAGTGAGTTAGATGATTGAACTGTGAAGTAGATTGAGAACTGGCTAAACAACAGACAGAGGTAAGAGAGTTGTGATCAACAACTTGTGCAGAGACCAGTTAGATGCACAGAGATCAGTACTTGGATCAGTCCTGTTCAACATCTTCATCAAAGACCTGGAAGAGGAGATAGGGTGCATCCTCAGCAAGTTTGTTGGTAATACAAAACTGGGAGGAGTGAGTGATACATCTGGAGGCTATGCTGCCATCCAACAATAACTGGACAGTCTGGAGAGCTCGGCGAAGAGAAACCTAACAAAGTTCAACAATGATAAGTGTAGAGTCCTGTACTTGAGGAGGAACAAGACCACTCTCCAGTACAGATTAGGGCTTGTCTTGCTGGAGAGCAGCCCCATGGTGTCAGACTTTGATTAACAAGTGAAATGGCTCAAACAACTGTAAGCAAATGGAAGATAATCTGTAAACAGGGTAGAAGTAGGAATTCTGCACCTGCTGATGCTCTGTGTGGGAAGGGAATCTGCAGAGCCTGAGAACATGAGAAATTTTTCTCCCTCAAGGACTCACTTAAGAAAAACACTGGCCAGTAGTAAGTGTAAAAGGGAAAGTTTAGAATGGTGCAGGATGACCATCAGCCCTCTCCACCCTGCAACCAGGATGAAAGACTGACACAAAAAGACTGCTGAAGACACCAAAAATCTGCCAAGCTGCGGAACTGAAGAGGGACTGACCAACTATCACCACCACCAGACTTCCCGCTGTCCATGTAGCAGAAACTGTCTGAGAACACAGCCAGAGGAACCAAGGACTTTCTCCAGAGATCTGCGGAGCCAAGGAGTGAGGTGGGGAGGGGAACCAGACCCTGGGGAACTAGACTCTGCAGTCGTGGATGATGATCTGACCCCTTAAGTATCTTCCATCTCTTTCCTCTTTTTCTCCTCTCTACACTCTGAGCTGGGAATCTAGTAACTAGCTGGGAATCTAGCTGGGAATAGTAGTTTCTGTGCCTTTTGGGTTTGGAATCTGATAATTTTAGAAAACTTTGATTTTCATGTGGACCTGTGGTGTGAGGTCTCCTTAATTTGACACCAAGTGAATCCATGAACCTGAATCAATCCCTTCTTTTAAGATTGGGCTACAACACATGGAAAAAGACCTCAGAGTCCTGGTGGACAGTAAGTTATCCATGGCGCAGTAGTATTCACTTGTGGACAAGAAGGCCAATGGTATCTTGGAGTACATCAAGAAAACTGTGTCCAGCAGATTGAGGGCAGCTCTCTTTTCCCTCTACTCTGCCTTAGTGTGACTACACCTGGAGTACTGTGTTCAGGTTTGGGCTTCCTAATTCAAGATAGACAGGGAATTCATGCACAGTCCAACAGGTGAGGATGATTAAAGGACTTGAACATTTCTCCTATGACGAAGGGCTGAGAGAATTTAGGCTATTTAGTTTGGAGGTTGAGAGGGGACTTTATTAATATCTATAAATATCTGAAGGATGGGCATCAAGAAGAAGAGGCCAGTCTCTTTTCACTGGTTCCATGTAGTAGAAAAAGGCCTAAAATGTACAAGCTGGAACACAGAAGGTTCCAGCTTAGCATCAGGAAAAAATTCTTTATTGTGAGGGTGACAAAACACTGGAACAGGCTGCCCAGATATGTTGTGGACTCCTCTCTTTGGAGACTTTCAAAGCTCATCTGGATGACTTCCTCTGTCATCTGCCTAAGGTGATCCTGCTTTTGACAGGGGGATTGGACTAGATGATTTCCAGAGGCCCCTTTTCTGTTTTTGTAATACAGAAGGAAGAAAGGAAAGAAGTCAATGCACCTCTTTAAGATAATGAAAGAAGCTGAATACTTCTGCTCAGCAATAGTAAATCTTCTTGAAGGCTTTGATTTCTTTATAATACTTTATTAATAACTAGTTACCTGAACATGTAGTATGGATTGCCTTATAAACTGATTTTGATATATATATGTGTGAAAACAATGGCTTTGAGAATCCGGTCTGTGACATTTGTCTTAGTAAATCAGTTAAGCAACAGCATGAAATTGTGATCAATGCCACTTCAGCAGGTATTCTTTACTAAATTGTAAAAGAGCCATGGATAGTAATTAAATAGAAATGAATTGTTCTGGATTTTTTGGAGTTTGAAGCTAAAGTGATTATTTAGTTCAGCTAATGAATGCCTTTGTGTGATCCTGCACCGATTAAATGTTGTTAATAGCATACAGAGAAACAACAAGGCTGATAGCACAGTGTAGCACTTACATTGCAAAAGAAGGGGAAGGAGAAACTTCTGAGGGAGCAAAATCCACAAACTCAAATTGAACACAGTTTTAAAAACACAAAGTCTGTTCTTTTTCCCTGTTTCTCTTGTCTTACTACTTTTCATCACTTCTTATTTTTCATTTCTTCTCTGTTTTTCTGAATGACCGCATTGTATCTAAAAAAAAAATAAATAAAATTACATAATAGCTAAAAGAGCAGAAAACTTACCTAGGCATTTAAAAAGGTTTGTGATATGCAGATTTACATCTGTCAAGTATCAGAAATTTGTTAGTTAAGTGGAGACAAGTCAAGATTAAAGATACAATATTATTTGATTGATTTGGCTTGGGCTCTTTGGCTCACATAATGGTTCCACAGTAGCACAAGATTCTGTTGAAGTCCCAAGACCCTCCATAAATATTTAGTAAGTATCATGAAGCATCTGTTTACAGTAATTGTTAGTTGTATTAAGTAGCATAAATTTGTTTTGGTAGCTTAATGAAATAGCAGTTCTGTATTCACTGATGTTCTCCTCATTGTGTATTCATCTAGAGAGTCAATGAAAACGTGCTTGGCAAGTAAACTTCAATTCAAAATTCCTTCAATTTCCCACTTAGTAAAATTCCTTCTTGAAAGATTCGTTAGTAATTCCTCACATTTTTCACATTTTACTGTAAGTACAATCATCATCACTTTGTAGAGGTGCAGTAAGGAATATGTATAATTTAATCATGGTCTGATTTGCACCTCCTTTAAGCTTTCCCACTAAAATGGTTCCTCAAAGACAGGATAAAGTCAAACTGTGGCTGATTCTTATGGAACAGTATCTGAAGTCTTAGCAACTTTACTCAATTAAGTTTTCTCAGATGCTGGGTGAAATCTAGGTATTGCAGAAATACTCTGCATTGTGGAAAGACCCAGAAGGTAAATTGTACCTTTGATACATTGTATCAAATAGTAGAACTCTCTACTTCTAATAGGACCAGGGGCTGTGTAGGGGTTTATCATCAGTACTGCAATGGGCTACAACAAAAAGTTTTGCTGCACATGGTTCAGCAATGGACAGTACTAAGATACCATACTAATTTGTTAGAAGGAAATATTTCTAAATAAGTTTTCAAAACCACTGGCTTAGTTCATGGTATTATGAGATGGAAATACGCATGCTATGAGGAAAACTATGCATAAATTATTTCAATCTAATTTTAGTTTAAATAAGATGTAGATTTTATGGATTGCGGTCAACAGAGATCACACAAAAAAGTTAACTTAAAGGATGGAGGGTCTTTTTTTTTTTAATCTGTTTTTGTCATTTTAATATTTTAATGTAACATGTTACTGTGGAATAAACTTACTCCTGAAAATATCCAAATGTAGGAGACACCCTTGAAGTTTTGTTCCTGACTGAAGTCCTCTTGCTTGAAGGGTTAACCTCTCAGTATTTAGACAATTACTTTTCAGAAAGTATTCCTTATATTTCAGCAAATAGGTAAGACATGGCCAAGTCTTCTGCCAGCAGAAATGTCAGATTTGCCTGTAGGTGGACAGGGCTATTCCTCCAGGGAAATCTGTGTTTGAATCTTGTATGACACTAGAGACGATATTGCCCAAATCTACTGCAATGTAAGCTTTTGCAATAAAGGTTGGAAGGAAAGACATCAACAACTTCTAAAAATTCTATGCCCTGCTCTGTGTGAGCTTATCTCTGAGAAATTAATAAGACTAAATCTACTGCCTGCCCTTACTATTTATTCACAGAATATTATACCTGCATCTTGGGTGATCCAAGTCAGTGAACCTTTTTAAGTTAATGAAAAAAGTTGGATACTTCTACTCAATAATAGTAAATCTTCTTGAAGGCTTTGACTTCTTTATAATACTTTATTAATAGCTAGTTATCTGAACATGTAGTAAGTATTGTCAAATAAGTTGATTTTGATGTATACATGCAAAAACAATGATCTGTGACATTAGTTATATAAAATCAGTTAAGCAACAGAATAAATTGTGATCAATGCCATTTCACCAGGTATTCATTATTGCTAAATTATACAAAAGCTATGGTTGGTAATTAAACAGAAATGAATTTTTCTAGGTTTTTTTGGAGTTTGAAACCAAAGTGATTACTTAGTTCAGCTAATTAATGTCTTCCCAGATCAAGAGAATGTTGTTAATAGCGTACAGAGAAACAATGAGGCTGATAGCATAGTTTAGCACTTACATTGCAGAAGAAGAGGAAGAAGAAACTTCTGAGAGAGAACCTTTTAAGAGAGTAAAAAGAACCAAAGACTTGAATGCAGCACATATATGCTAGCAGGATATAGAGCAGAAAGATCTGGGGAACAAGGGAATATGACCCACATACGTGCAGTGACAACTGCAGAAAAGTGGTGTTTCTTTCCTTTCAAACCAAGAATGGTCTGAAAAGTGCCTTCACAGACAGTGAAGGAATAATAAAGATGGCAGGACCTTTTCCCTTCACACCCTTGAGAATGTCCCTTAATAATGAATGTTATTTCATCATGAATGTAATTGCTTTGATGTGCATTTTTTAGTCTAGTTTACTGAAGAAACTGATCAATAGAACCAGGGTAAGTCCTTGTACGTTTCCACAACCAGATTTCTACAGTGACACTGGAACCTGTCCAGTAAGTCCTTTCTAACATTGTGCAGAGGTTTCCAAAGTCTTAAGTGCTACAATTTTCACAAGTATACACAGAAGGTAACATGAGCAATACACTGCTAAGTAGAAAATATGCATTATTTTCTTCAACGCAAGGAAGACTGTATGACAACATTTATGAATGCTTCATCTCCATGAGGAGTTTCAGGACTTTAGACAGAAAAAATCGTGTTAATGAGAAGCCTGTATGCAGCCCTGTAGGAAATGAGATTTCCACACATCTGCTTCCCAGAAACACTGCTAGGAACTCAAATGCCCAACTCTCTGCACTGGCTAGAAGTGTAGCCAAGGTATCATCTCAATTCTCCCTTGATAGGAACAGGTAACTCAAATGTGAGTACAGAAGCCCCTTAGAGAGAGTTCATCTTTTAACTTTCTTTTATAGGGCTAACAGAAGCATGGCTTCTACTTTTTGTGCTAGTGCTCTTTCTCAACAGATAAGAACAGCTATCTTACATGTAATTTTCTTATATTCAAATATTCTCATAAAAAAACTGCCTGAAAAGAAAAATGCCTAGAACTTAGTCTCTAAATATCTACATTTGCTATCTGTACTGAGCAGATGAATGCTTTTTGCAGAGCATAAGAAAACCAAAAACCAAAACATAAAATGCCCGATGCTCTATCTACAAAGTAAAATAAACCACATCAAACCCCAAAGTTCTAGCACTAGTATTAATCTGCAAGATTTATGCTTACATGAAAAAGAATAAATGCTTTTATGGAAATGGGCTTTTTGAGGGCAGTGCATATAGGATTACCTTCCAGATTTTATTTCATGTGAAGAGCTTCCTAAAACGTTTTTACCTTTATATTTAGTATGCATAATGCTTGCACTTTGGAAATAAAATCTGGGCAAATGAACATTAAGTATAACTAGTTTATTTCACATTTAAATTACTAAAAACGCAATGCTGCTGCTCCCCAAAATGCCCTTTCAAAAATATAGTCCATGAAATCAAAACGTGTCCTTTGTGTGAACCTGAGCTAGCTTCAGCTAGCTGCAAATAGCTCTGTACTGGGTTAGTCTGTGGGCTGTCTAAGTTTTGCAAAGGCAAGGCATGGAATAGATCGAACTTTTAACAAAAAAGTAACTAGGTTTTTTTTCTAAAGAGGAAGACGCTGTTTCTGTATTCAAACCAGTTCAAACCAGAGCAATTATATTACAGTTTTCTCCTTGTTTTCTCTTCATTGTCTGAGAGTTTCATTAGTTCTCGTAGAGTTTTATCTGTGTTTGTGCCAGAAACTGTTACTAGAGATCTATACATATACAATACATTTTTGCATGGTATTCAAATATTTTAGGATTCTTCAGTGTCCCTATCACAACTGTAGATATAACAATACTCTTTTGTTTACTTTTCATAAAAACAGTAATTTAAGCAAGTTAGATTTCCAAAAGAATAGTTTTATTGAAATGTGTGTTGCTAAATAGTCTAAAGCTCTGTGTCCTTCTTTAACTGAAAGGCCCAGAACTGGACACAATATTCCAGATGTGGTCTCACCAGTGCAGAGTAGAGGGGGAGAAGAACCTTCCTCTGTCTGCTAACCACTCCCGTTCTGATCCACCGCAGGATGCTGTTGGCCCACTTGGCCACAAGAGCACATTGCTGGCTCATGCTCATCCTGCTCTCCAACAGGACCCCCATGTCCCTATCTCCTATGCTGCTGTCCAACAGTTCAGTCCATAACCTATACTGGTACCTGGGGTTGTTCTCGCCCAGATGCAAGACTCTAACTTAACCGTGTTATACTTCATTAAATTTCTCTCTGCCCAGCAATCCAGCCTGTCCAGTTCTCACTGAATGGCAGCACAGTCTGCTGGGGACAGCAAACTTAACATGAGTCAGCAGTGTGCCCAGGCGGCCAAGAGGGCAAATGGCATCCTGGCCTGCATCAGGAATGGTGCGGCCAGCAGGTCGAGGGAGGTTATCCTTCCCCTGTATTCAGCACTGGTTAGACCGCACCTGGAGTATTGTATTTAGTTCTGGGCCCCTCAGTTTAAGAAAGATGTTGAGGTGCTGGAACGAGTCTGGAATGATAAAGGGACTGGAAGAGAAGCCCTATGAGGAGAGGCTGAGGGAGCTGGGTTTGTTTAGCCTAGAAAAGAGGAGGCTCAGGGGTGACCTTATCGC
>JAOXOE010028010.1:0-15021 GCA_028565055.1 Phoeniculus purpureus | reverse complement strand
GTCCCTTCCAACCCCTAATGACTGGATCTGGGGGATCCTGCTGTGGCAGAGGGATTGGACTGGATGGTCTTTCAAGGTCCCTTTCAATCCCTAATGACTGGATCTAGGGGATCCTGCTGTGGCAGAGGGATGGGACTGGATGATCTTTCAAGGTCCCTTCCAATCCCTAACGTTCTGTGATCTTCCCTGGTAGCATCAACTCAGCCCCAAAGCCCTCAAAGCACCTTCCCACCTGCTCTGTGCTTCATCCTCTTCTGTTCCTGTGCCGAAGCGTGAAGCGGTTTCTGCATCCAAATTGCGAATTAACGCGGGTGGTCGAACAAGCTGCTATCGATCCACTTTGTGCAACTGCAATTCCACGTGGCAGCAGATGCAGGCAGGAAAATTACGGGGTTTAGGCCAGAACGTGATGTTGGGGTGTGATGGTGGATGCTCTGCGGGGATTGAACGAGGAGAGCAAACCTGTCTTGATGTTTTAGAATCTTCTGGAGCCAGGAGGTGCCGCTGATGGCTGTTCAAGGGATGTACTCCTGGTTGGAGCCTCTTGGGTCACCTGCAGTCATTTCACTGTGTTATCCCCATCCTTCTGCCCTATAACTCATGGGTTACCCCAGCTCCCTGTCTTCCAGTCACCACCTAGACCTTCTGGGTGTGCCTGAAGCTGGTGGGAACAGCAAGCGGATGTGTTTTGGATCAGTCAGGAGAAGCAAAGTGAGATTTTTGGGTGTTTCTAGGCTCTTCCCACTGATGGAAGCAAGTTCACGGGCTGTTGGGCTCTCCAGAGTGGGATGGACCATTTGTCTGCCTGTAGTGCAGCCCCCAGGCAAGAAAAGAGGCTCCGGCCCTCCTCCCCGGCTCGGAAATTCAATTAACATCAAACACCTATTGATTTTGCCATCAGTGTCTCAGGAAGACACTTCTGCTCACTCGCCCTGAGATAATTGGCCTCTTTGCAAAGTCGGTCCTGAGTGCCTGGGGGGAGGCAGCAAGAGGGAGTTGCGCGTCTCCGTTGCACGTTCAAGGTGAGGAGCATGGCCAAGCCACACATCTTGGCATCTCCTAGGGATGGTTATGGTAACACTGCCTTTGGATCACGGAAAATGTAGATGTTCCTCTCCTACAGAGAACCCTGTGATGCAGAATCCCAGAATGATTGAGGCTGGCAAAGCCCTCTGAGCTCAGCCAGCCCAGAGCAGGACCTACCATCACCCCAGTGGCCACACCAGGGCACTAAGGGCCACAGCCAGGCTGGCCTTCAACACCTCCAGGGGTGGATGGAGAAGCCACCACTGTCCAGTCCAGGCTGTGATCCCCCTTTCCCTGAGGAAGGGCTTCCTAACACCCAACCTAACCCACCCCTGGCAGCTTCAGGCTCTGCCCTTTCATCCTGGTGCTGGTTGCCTGGGATAAAAGCCTGAGCCCCACCTGAGTGCAGCCTCCCTTCAGGGAGTTGGAGAGAGGGAGAAGGTCCTCCCTGAGTCTCCTCTCCTCCAGGCTAAACACCCCCAGCTCCCTCAGCCTCTCCCCATTAGCTTTTCTCTCCAGTCCCTTCCCCAGCCTTGTTACCCCTCTGGACCCCCTCCAGCCCCTCCATCTCTTTCTTGAAGTGCCCAGGACTGCCCCCAGTACTCAAGGTGAGGCCTCCCCAGTGCCCAGTACAGGGGGAGAACAACATCCCCAGCCCTGCTGGTCACAATACTACTGATCCAGGTCATGATGACATTTGCCTTCTGGGCCACCTGGGCACACTGTTGGCTCCTGTTCAAGCAGTTGTCGCCCAGCACTGCCAGGTCCCTCTCTGCCCGGCTGCTCTCCAGCCCCTCAACCCCCAGTCTGTAGCTGCAGTGGGTTCTTTTGGCCAAAGTGTAGGGCCCCACTGGTGGCCCTGTTCAACCTCATCCCATTGGCCTCTGCTCATGGACCCAGCCTGGCCACATCTCTCTGCAGCATCTTCCTCCCCTCCAGCAGATCGACAGTCCCCCCACAACTCGGTGTCATCCTTGGTAGACTCGATCCCCTCATCCAGCTCATCAGTAAGGATTTGACTAGAACTGGCCCATGAAGCCATCCTGCCACACGTTTCCAAGGCAATGACATCCTGCCAGAAGATGCCCTTGGAGAGGGTTGTGAAGAAGACCTCATTTACACTTGACAGGCTGGGAAATGGGCATCAGCCAGCAGGAACCACTCCTTATCTCACCCTAGATTGTGTTGGGTGGTGGTGTACAGCAGCGGCGCCGCTGCTGGGTGGCTGGAGTCAGACTGAAAATCAAAAGACGGAGCTTGTTCCCATTGCTGGACCCACCCCAGGTTCGTGCAGGAGCCGCCAGCCGGTGCTGGTTATAAAAAGCATCACCTGGGTGCGTCAATAGATTACAACTAGAACTTTCAAACTCAAGGAGCTGGTTTGCAGGGACATATTGGGGTCCCAGGTCAGTTGGTATCAGATCCAGCCTTGGAGACAGACCTCCACAGGATCTCAGACCGTGAGGGGATGGAAGTGATCTCTAGAGATCATCTAGTCCAGCCCTGCCCTGGCCAGAGCCAGGATCCCCTAGACCAGGTCACACAGGAACATCCAGGAGGGTTTGGAAGTCTCCAGAGCAGGAGAAAAGAATCACAGTGAGGGGTTGGAAGGCACCTCTAGAGATCATCCAGTCACTGGATTTTCCTTGGTGTGTTGGTTGGGTTTTTTCTGTGGAGGATATCGCTGAAATCCCATTTTCACGTTCATGGGGCGTGAAACCTGCAGTCGTCTGCCCGGGACAGGTGTTGCTCGTTGTTCAGCAAAAACAACCCCTGGATTTCTCTGTGCTGCCTCCTGCACACGGGAGATTGCAGGGACCCCGAGGAATTTAGAGCAGTAGAGGCCACCCAGCGAGGGGAAGGTGGAAAAATCCTCCCTGGTGACACCATCCTCAGCTCCGGAGCCTTTTTCCTCAGTGCCCAGCGGGAACGTTTTCATTGCGTGAGATAAATTCACCTGGTTTTATTTTAGTTCATTTTATTCTTTTTCTTGGGATTCACAGAGCATCAGGGGTTGGAAGGGACCTCAGAAGATCAGCCAGTCCCATCCCCCTGCCAGAGCAGGATCCCCTAGATCCAGTCGCACAGGAACATGGCCAGGTGGGTTTGAAACATCTCCAGAGAAGGAGACTCCACAACCCCCCTGGGCAGCCCCTCCAGGGCTCTGGCACCCTCACTGGGAAGAAGGTCCCTCTCATACTGATGTGGAACCTCCTCTGTTCCAGCTCACACCTGCTGCCCCTTGTCCTGTCACTGGGTGCCCCTGAGCCTGGCTCCATCCTCCTGACACCCACCCTTCACATATTGATCAACATCCATGGGGTCATCCCTCAGGCTCATTTTTCCCAGCTCCCTCAGCCTCTCCTCAGCAGGGAGCTGCTCCCCTCCCTTCATCACCCCTGTGGCTCTGCGCTGGGCTCTCTCCAGCAGCTCCGTGTCCTTCTGGAACTGAGGGTCAAGATTTGAGATGGTCTCAGCAGGGCAGAGTAGAGGGGGAATAGACCCTCCATCTCCTAACCACTTCTCTTCTAATCCACCCCAGGATACCACTGGCCTTCTTGGCCCCAATGGCCCATTGCTGGCTCCTGGCCACCCTGCTGGCCGCCAGCACCCCCACATCCTTTTCTCCTCTGCTGCTCTCCAACAGCTCAGTCTCCAGCCTATACTGGTCCCTGGGGTTGTTCTTGCCCAGATGCCACTCTACACTTGCCCTGGTTGTAGAAGCAGCTCTCAGGTGCCTTTGTGCTCTGTAGACCAACTTCAGCTCCTCCAGATTAAAGCCAGATTCTCCTCTTCCTTGATTACTGGGGTAGCTGGACCAGAAATGGGAGCCTGGCTTGTGCTGTTTGGGACGAAACCATCAATTATCAAATATATCTGGATTTATAGAAAGGCTGAGCTCTTGCAGCCTCAGAGTAAATCCTGGGATGAGCTGTTGCAGGGTCTTGCAGCTCGCTGCTGATTTAAGCAGCGGATCAATGTTATTTATTTTTATTATTATGGGTTTTTGTCCTCCCCAAGCAAAATTCATAACAGTTTATGGCAAAATCGATGCAGATCTCCATGAATCAAGGGGTGCTGGCATGGTGTGGGCATCAAGAGAGGGACCAAGGGCACGACATGCTCAGGGGAAGGGGTTTTGGGGATCCTGAGCGTGGTGCTCAGCTTCACAATCCCAGCTTAAGCTCAGCTCATCCCTTGGGAATTGGGACCAAATTGGGAGTCATGACTGAACCTTGCAGAGGTCCACCAGGCAGAGCCCAGCACCAGCATCCCTACAGTGTCCTTCCAGAGAGCGCTGAGGTCTTCCCTCAGCCTCCTCCTCTTCCTCAAACTCAACAGCCCCAACTCTCTCCATCTCTCCCCATCAGACTGGTTCTCCAGGCCCTTCCCCATCTTCACTGCCCTCGCTCCAGCATCTCAATGTCTCCCTTGGGCTGAGGTGCCCAAACCTGGACCCAGTCTTCAAGGTGCACCTGAGTACAGGGGGACAACCACCTCCCTGCTCCTGCTGGCCACACACTTTCTGATCCAGGCCACGATGCCATTGGCCTTCTTGATCATGATGCCATTGGCCTCCTTGGCCACCTGGGCACCCTGCTGGCTAATATTCAGCGATCTGTCAGTTAGAACCTCCAGGTTCTTCTTGGCCACCTGGGCACCCTGCTGGCTTAGATTCAGCCACCCCCTGTCAATTAGAACCCCCAAAGGACTGAAGGGTGTCCTGCCCGGTGCTTGCTCAGACGAGTCTTCCAAGACCTGTTAAAAATAAAAATGAGGGTTAGAAATGAGGATTAAAAATAAATTAGCGTGCAGAGGCCCTTGCAGGCTCCAGCCCCTGACTGGGGACTTGTCTTCTTCCAGAGGAGATAGCGATCGGGAGCCAAACTCAGCCTCCCCATCCAACGCGGCAGATAAAAGTCAGCTGGTACCAAGGGAAATGTGAGAGATGGGGCTGGAGGAGGGGACTCTCCCATCGTTTCACCTCCTTCTACGCTCTGGCACCCTCTCAGCCCCCGTCTCCTTCTTATTCATCATGATTAGACCTCAAAATTGGCCAAAGACAAGGAAAAAGGTGCCAATTAGAAGCTTTATTCCAGCTATCCATCTTCCTTTCAGGCCCTGGGCTTGCTGGTGAAGGACCGGCAGCAAATGAAGAAAGACCTAACCGCCCCCAAATGACTTCCCAAATGTTTAACTAAGACTTCCATCAGTCTTCCCCCTTTCTGACCAGGCGGTTCAGCGGGTTGGGAACGGGATGATTTGCAACCCGTGGCTCCCTTAATGGGCTCAGCATCACCCGCGGTGGCTGAGGAGAGGAAGGGGAAGGAAGAGGAAGAGCACTGGGGAGATGAGGTGAAGGAAGAGGAAGAGCACTGGGGAGAGGAAGGTCAAGGAGGAGCTTTGAAAACTCTGGGAAGTAGAAAACAAAGTCAGTTTAGGGAGTCTTATCTTCTCTCCCAAGGACCTGGGTTTCATATTTAGGGTTTTATTACTAGGAGGGAAAAATATAGGGTGGGGGGAGAGGGGAAGCACAAAAGGGTTGAAGCCACAGAGAAAAGCAGAGACTGAACTTAAAGCTCTTGGGCTTTTTAGGGATTATAGATAAAATGCCAGGTACATTCCAGGTACAGATATGTCCCTCCTGTTTTAGGGCAGAAGCAGTTATTGGTCTCGGGCATCCTGCTGTGGCTGGGGGATTGGACTGGATGATCTGTTGAGGTCCCTTCCAATCCCTAATGATTCTATGATCTTTCAAGGTCCCTTCCAATCCCTAATGATTCTATGATCTTTCAAGGTCCCTTCCAATCCCTAATGAGTCTATGATCCTTCGAGGTCCCTTCCAAACCCTAATGATTCTATGATCTTTTGAGGTCTCTTCCAAACCCTAATGATTCTATGATCCTTCAAGGTCCCTTCCAAACCCTAATGAGTCTATGATCCTTCGAGGTCCCTTCCAATCCCTAATGATTCTATGATCTTTCAAGGTCCCCCCCAAACCCTAATGATTCTACGATCCTTCAAGGTCCCTTCCAATCCGTAATGATTTTACGATTCCATGATCTTTTGAGGTCCCTTCCAACCCCCTGATGTTCTGTGATTGATAACGACGGGGAGAAACCTCTCCATCAGTTCTGGGCTGTAGGGTGAGGAAACCAGCAGCATTCTGCGATGTGGACACATCTATCCCCAATTTTGGGAGATCCTCAACCTTTGCACCCCTCCAACTAATTTCTCTTCATCACTCACATGATTTTTGCCCCCCCATTGTTTTGGTTTTTAATCCCACTAAAGAGAAGGTTGAAGGCTCAAGAGAAGGTTGAATCTTTAGGATTGTTTGTGACCCCATTTTTCTTTAAATGCAGACTTTTGCCCCAAATTGGCAGCCAGGAGCAGCTTTTGCTGCTCTTCCATCACCCGAATTGACATGGAAAAGCAGATGTTGAGGGGAAAGGGGGAGAATCTCTGTATTTGGGGGGAAAGAGGGAAATCTTCCATGTGGTGGCAGACTGCAGCCGCCTTCGGGGTGTCCGTGATGGGGGAACGTCAGGACTTTGCCGAGCTATTAACTTTTTTCTGAAGGCTGAGGGATTTCTTCGCCTTCACCAGCCCCTTTTGCCCGTCGCGCTTGTGGAGCGACGAGAGGAGAGCAAATCCTCCGGCGACAATTCCCGAGCCAGGATCATCAGTAACAGGAGCAAAAGGAGCCGGAATAAATCTTGTCGGGAAATTAAAGCGGCTTAAGAGGACACAGGAAGGGTCACGGGGGGAGGAAAAGGCCATTTTCAGATCTCAGCCTTAAATGAATCCCGAAGACACGCAGAGAGGGGGGACAAGATGAATGGAACCGACGGCGGCAGGCGCTGCAGAGTGGGATTCCAGCTCATCCCCGCGGATTTGCTTCGGCTCAGCTCCTCCTTCAGCAGAACTCAGCTTCAAAGCTTTCCTCAGCATCCTCCTCCCATCCCTCCTCACCCTCCCCAAGGCCAAATCCGTCTCTTTTCTGCCCAGATTCACCTGTTCTCTCTCCTCTCCACCACCTCTCCTTCTGTTCTCTTCGCCTACTTCCCTTTGCTTGTTGGGGTGGGATTGGGTCCAGAAAGGGCATTTGGGGTTCAGAACAAGGATTGTATCTCTTGGGGCTTCTCCACCACCTTGCATGTGGGTGTTGGAGTGGCTTTGGGTCCGGAAAGAGCCTTTTGGGTCCAGAAAAAGGGTTGGCTTTGGGTTCAGAACAAGGATTGTATCTCTTGGGGCTTCTCCACCACCTTGCATGTGGGTGTTGGAGTGGCTTTGGGTTCAGGAAGAGCCTTTTGGGTTCAGTAAATGGGGTTTTGGGGCTCGGAAAAGGGATTTTTGGGATCAAAAAGAGGTTTTTAGGTTTTGGAGAAGAACTTTGTGGCTCTGGAAGCAAATTTGGGAGAGATGTGGAGGCTCTGGTTGGGTTTGTTTCTTGTCACAGGATTCAGCTCTTGAGCAGGGTTGGGCATGGGATCCTCACCTTGGGGAGCAGGAAGGTGGTTGACCCCAACCTTGTAGAGTTTTAGGGAGCTGCTCCTTATCCAGTCCTGGGCAGTGAAATCCTGGGGGGCTTTTTGTAGGTGCTGGGCTGGATTCGAGCTGGACGTGGTCCTCCTTTCTCTTCCCCTAGGGAGTTTCAGCTGCACGTTGGTGCAGGGGGTGGATTTATCCATCACCAGATTCTAGTGGGATCAGTTCCCCATCTTGTTTCCTTATTTATAGGCAGCCTATGGGGGCTGGAAATTCTGAACATCGTGGGGTTATATAATGCCTTGCAAACCAAAGAGCTGAGTAAGGTGGGAATGACTTCACCCACCACCAAAAGGGAATTGCTGCAGGAGTGGGAAGCTCCTCGGTGCACAGTGAGCAGCTGGGATGCTGCACACAAGAGTTTTGGGGAGGTTTCTGCCAACTTAGTGCTTGTTGTGGAGTTTAATTGTGGTGTGGCATCATCCATCAGGATCCATCGCCAGCAAAGCCAGGGCAAGGAGTAGGGGAGTTAGATGGGCTGGGGTTAGGCGGTCAAGAGAGGGTCCTCTCCTGCTCTGCTCTGCCTTGGGAGACCACAGCTGGAATCTTGTGTTCAGTTGTGGGCCCCTCAGTGCCAGAAGGACACAGAGCTGCTGAAGAGAGCCCAGTGCAGAGCCACAGGGATGGTGGAGGGAGAGGAGCATCTCCCTGCTGAGGAAAGGCTGAGGGGTGACCCCATGAATGTTGATCAATATGGGAAGGGTGGGTGTCAGGAGGCTGGAGCCAGGCTCTGCTCAGGGGTGTCCAGTGATAAGACAAGGGGCAGCGGGGACAGGCTGGAGCAGAAGAGGCTCCATGGAGACAGAAGGGAAACCTTTTTCCCTGTGAAGGTGCCAGAGCCCTGGCAGGGGCTGCCCAGGGGGGTTATGGAGTCTCCTGCTCTGGAGACTTTCAACCCCCCCTGGATGTTCCTGTGTGACCTGACCTAGGGGATCCTGCTCCAGCAGTGGGGTTGGACTCTAGGATGGTCTCTAGAGGTCCATTCCCTGACATTCTGGGATAACAGTGCCAACAGCAGAAGCAGAAGGGGAGAAGTTTTGCAGGAGCTTCAGGGTTCTTGCACGAGCAAAGCAACTCATTTGCACCGGGGCCACGACAGGTCTGACATCCCCGTAAATCTGAGACCACCAACAACAGGGTCTTCTCCCTCCTTTAATTAACCTGAGCTAAACTGAGTGTTGCAGGGGAGAGCGGTTGTGCTGAGCCAGCATCCTCAGGAGCTCTCCTTTGGGTGTCCCTGGGTTTCAAGGTTCCATATTTTCCAGTGTGGAGACGATGCTCTGCCAGGAACAAGGGGCAGCGATGCAGAGACGGAGGCGCTGAGCCCCAGCTTCCTCATCACACAGATGGGGGGTGCAGAGAGCTGCCAGAAACAGGAGCGTGGAGGAATCATATTAACCCACCAGGGGTTCATATTGGATTAGTTACTTGGAGATGAGGGATCGATGGGCCCTGACCCTAAACGGAGCAGTAATGTGTTAGCAGCGCTTCTGCGTCGCAGTGGTGGCCCTAAGGCTGTGGCCAGCAGCCAGTGGGCACCAGTGCTGCTGCTGCCCCTCCTGCAACTCCCCATCCCTGCCTGCTCTCGACTCCCAATCCCAATTCCCTCTGTGCTGATGCTCTCACCCAGTTTAAGAGGCATTTCTTAGCTGCTTGAGGTCTCCTGCAGCAGGTTGGGCTCTTTCCCTTCCCCTTTGCGTTGGGATGTAAGAGGGCTCTGACCTAGAACACGTCCCCTCCTCATCAATCCTCACCCGAGCATCACCCAGCTAATTAGAGAGTTTCCACACGATGGATTTCTTGTGGGGTTTTTTTCTTCATAAAAAAATACTCCAATCTGAAAGTGTTTTGAGCAGAGGAATTAATTTGGCAGAGGTTTGACTTGGGCACTGTCGTCCTACCCTTCCCTTCTCGGTGTCAAAGGCAGCGCTGGCTGAAAGGACTTGGAGTAATTTCCTATTAATCAATCTCTTCTTAAGAGGAGCTCAAAGGACGTTCAAGGCCAAGGATGGAAATGAAGGCACAGGGCCAAATTAATCCCCTGGCACAACCTCACGGGCTCCGCTTCAGTCTCTCCCTGCCTTCGCTGGCAGCAGGAGTTGGGGCTCCCAAGTCCCCCAGAGCACATGGAAGTATCTGCAGGGAGTGGAAACACTGAGCAGTGGCTGGACGTGGGGCTTTGCTGCTGCTCTCGTCATCTACTGGAGCAAGGCCAGAGGAGGTCATTAGGATGCTCAGAGGGCTGGAGCCTCTCTGCTCTGGGCACAGGCTGAGGGAGCTGGGCTGTTCAATCTGGAGAAGAGAAGGCTCCAGGGGGACCTTAATGCCACTTCCAGTCCCTGCAGGGGCTCCAGGAGAGCTGGAAAGGGACTTCTGCCCAGGGACTCTGCTGTTGGGGCAAGGGGGCTGGGTTCAGGCTCCAAGAGGGGAGATGGAGATGAGATCTGAGGCAGAAATCCCTCCCTATGAGGCTGCTGAGGCCATGGAACAGGTTGCCCAATGAGGCTGTGGCTGCTCCATCACCCCTGGCAGTGTCCAAGGGCAGGTTGGAGATGGGGCTGTGGGCACCCTGGTCTGGTGAGAGGTGCCACTGCCCCTGGCAGAGAGTTCTAGAATCATTAGGGATTGGAAGGGATCTCACAAGCTCATCTAATCCAATCCCTCTGCCACAGCAGGATCCCCTAGACCAAGACTGGGAGAGCTCCAAGCTCCCTCCCAAGCCAACCCGGTCCGTGCGTCTATGATCTATGACCCAGGACAGTCCTGCGGGCTCCAGAGGTGCTGGTGCAGGCACTGTCCCAATTAGAGTTGGTTCTAATCTCAGCTGTGGACTCTCCCTCGCACCACCTGAGCTGGCAATGGGTCTGTGGGGGATGGAGATGGCAAAATGAAGCTGAAATAGCAAAGAGAGTGATGGATTTGGGATATAAAAAGGTCAAAGCTGGTGATTCTTGTGCTGAGTGGGAAGGAGCCTTCTGCTCAGGATCCCTCTGCTTGGGGCGCTGCTGCAGCCTTGCAGGGATTTTTGGGGAGGCAGAAGGAGATGGGGACACCCCAGGAACCCCCACTTTTCCAGGGTAAGCCCAGGGTATCAACCCTCAACTTCCACGCCGCTGCTTGCAGCCGCCCCCAGTGGCTTCTGAAGCCTGAGTGGGGCTGCGGAGAGTTGAGTTGCAAAGGGACCAGTGGGATCCTGAGTCACAGGGGAACGGGGCGAGCTCACGGTGTTCTGGGGTGCAGGGAGTGTGTGTGGGATTGCAGCTAAATCGAGCTGCCAGCTGAGTCACAGCACGAGGGACTCGCTCAGCTGCCTCGGAGAAGAAGTTTGCTCCCTCTGAGTTACCAAAACTTAAGAGGACAAGGGAAGTGCCGGCGACCTGCTCGTGGAGATGTGGTCAGGGATGGATTTGCCCTTCCAGCCTGCAGAGCCCCTCGCTGGTAACTTTTTGGGGTGTTTTTATTTTACTTCATGGTGAAGTTTCTCAGAGCTGGGAATAAGACTAGAAGTGAGTCGTGGTTGGCCATTTGTGGCTGGAGGTTTAGGTCAGACAGGAGGAAAAAGTTGTTGACTCTGAGGGTGGGGGACCCCTGGAACGGGCTGCCCAGAGAGGGGCTGGAGGCTCCATCCCTGGAGCCAGTCAAGGTCAAGGTGGATGGGGCTCTGGGCAGCCTGGTCTGGGGAGTGATGGCCCTGCTTGGTGTAGGGAGGTTGCACTAGATGCCCTTTGGAGGTCCCTTCCAAGCCAACGACTCTATGATGTGGCCAGGGATGCAGCCACCACCTCCAGCATCACTCCAAGACCCCCCCAAGCATCAAAACCTGCTTCGAATACCAGAGTCATAGAATCATTAGGGAGGTTGGACAAGATGCCCTTTGCAGGTCCCTTCCAAGCCACCAACTCTGTGATGTGGCCCAGGATGCAGCCACAACCTCCAGCATCACTCCAAGATGCCTCCAAGCGTCAAACCCTGCTTTGAATAGCAGAATCATAGACCCATAAGGTTTGGAAGGGACCTCCAAAGGGCATCCAGTCCAACGCCCCGGCAACAAGCAGGGCCAGCACTCCCCAGACCAGGCTTCCCAGAGCTCCAGCCAGCCTGCCCTTGAATGGCTCCAGGGATGGGGCCTGAGATGAGATCCCAGCTCCTGCAACACGATGCATCGGGGCTGGGGGAGATGCAGAAATGCAGCGCCGATGCAGCTGCTGGGGACAGGGCAGGATTAAAGGGCGAAGAGGGGAGCTTCTGCTGGACTTCTCCTGGGCAGTGCCTTTGCCCAGCCCTGCCGTCTCCCCGGGGAGGAAGGGAGCAGTTCTCCAACAACAAGGCAAACAGTTCCCTTTTGTGCCCAGCCCTTTCTTTTCCTTGGCTGCCGCAGGATTTGCCAATTAAACGGTTGTTTGGGGCTCTAAACCCGCTCGCCAGATCTGCCAAAAGCCTTAATGAGGGCTTTGCACTTCCTTCCCTCTTTGTTTTATTTCTTCCTTCTGGCCTGTTTAAAGGTTCGTTAAAGGGCTACAAAGGGTGGCAGCGAGTTTCTCAAGCCACGCTCCTCTCCCCCAAAATAATTGCCCAAGCGGCTCTCGCCCAGCCTTCGCTGCCGTCGCTCGCCACCCTCCCCACTGCCATGCTGGTGGGAACTGGAGATGGGCTACTTTTCCCTGGGAAGCAGTTTGCTCTTCTCTTCCCTTCCTCGTTTTCCTTTATTTTTACGTGTTTACTAGTCTGGGGGCCTTTCCCCTCCTTCTCTCTTTGTCTCTGCTCTTGTGCGTGCAAAGCCCTCAGGAGAAGGGTGCTCGGGGCACGTTGAGTTGGCTCCGTCCTTGACCTCCACATTCCTCCTGGATTTTTTTTTCTGCTCTCATTCCAGCTCCTCTCGCTGTTTCCAGCCTTGGAAACAAAACCTCTCCCCAAAGAGCACGAGCCCTTCAAGGGTAGCAGATGGTTGATGAGGAGGAAAGTCGTGGGCAGAAGGATGCAAATGATCTTGGATGTCTTTGCAATATTCATCCCGTCAAGGCCGTGCTGCTGGGGAAATGCATCATCCAGCCTGGCTTGATGCAGCTTCTTCCCCTCAGTCACCCAGGTCTGAGGGTATTTAATGACTATGTGATGCCTCTGCGACGCTTGGGTTGTCTCAGCCGGTATCACATCAGAGGCTGACGAAAGCCTAATGCTCTGTAAAGAGCCCTTTGCAGCACGGCTGGTGGTGGAGACCTTTCAAACCCGCCTGCCCATGTTCCTGTGTGACTTGGTCTAGATGATCCTGCTGTGGCAGGGGGATTGCACTGGATGGTCTTTTGAGGTCCCTTCCAATCCCTAATGTTCTGTGATTCTGTGATCCCTGGTACCGGCTGCCCAGAGAGGGGCTGGAGGCTCCATCCCTGGAGCCAGTCAAGGTCAGGCTGGATGGGGCTCTGGGCAGCCTGGTCTGGGGAGTGATGACCCTGCTTGGTGTAGGGAGGTTGCACTAGATGCTCTTTGCAGGTCCCTTCCAAGCCAACGACTCCATGATGCAGCCAGGGATGCAGCCACCACCTCCAGCATCACTCCAAGATGCCCCCAAGCATCAAAACCTGCTTCAAATACCAGAGTCATAGAATCATTAGGGAGGTTGGACAAGATGCCCTTTGCAGGTCCCTTCCAAGTCAACGACTCTATGATGCAGCCACAACCTCCAGCAGATGCCTCCAAGTGTCAAACCCTGCTTTGAATAGCAGAATCATAGACCCATAAGGTTTGGAAGGGACCTCCAAAGGGATCCACATGGGTTGTGCTGAGAGAAAGCTCTCGCTTCTAGACCCGCTGCCAACCCTTCGGATGTATTTTAATATCGAAGGGAAAAGCCGTAAAACACCGTCGGCACAAACGCCGGGGACTTTCTCAAAGCTCCTTATCAGCTACCAAACTTCCCCAGCCCTCTCCAGAACCGCAAAACTCTGCTCTCAGCTGAGCGTAGCCCACGTTTAATTCTCTCCGCACAGATCTCCTCTGCGGCTTGAGATGCTTTAATGTGCGCGGCGAAGGCTGGTGGTGACACATGTAATTAAGTCTTGCCCAGCACCCTGCGACAGCGGAGATCAAAGCCATTTGCGAAGGAAAACGTGCGTCATTATCTCGACTTTACAGGGAAACTGAGGCTTAGAGAGGGGAAATCTCCCCGCAGACAAAGGCTCGGAGGCAGGGAGGGGAAAACAGGATTCCCAAATCCCTCTTCTGCTGACGAGGCGGAAGAGCAGAGGGCTGAAATTGCTGCTGAAGATGTTTGGGAGCCTACGAGTGATGGAGGCTCCAACGTGACAATAATTCAGCCTGAGAGAAGAAATGGATTGAGATGCTGGCAGACTGTCCCCCTTCCTCAAAACTGGCTGCTTGGAAGAGAGACTTGACTTACTGGGAGAAGGCTCTGGAGGGACCTTCTGGTGACCTTCCAACCACTGAAAGGGGCTGTCAGAAGACTCTTCCCAGGGGCAGGGAACGATAGGATGAGGGGTCATGGTCTGAAGCTGGGAAGTTTCTCAGAGCTGGGAATAAGCCTAGAAATGAGTCGCGGTCGGTCATTTGTGGATGTAGATGTAGGTCAGACAAGAGGAAAAAGTTGTTGAACCTGAGGGTGGGGGATCCCTGGAACAGGCTGCCCAGAAAGGTGGTGGAGGTCCCACCTCTTGAGCCATTCAAGGTCAGGCTGCATGGGGCTCTGGGCAACCTGGTCTGGGGAGTGCTGGCCCTGCTTGGTGTTGAGGGGTTGGACTAGATGCTCTTTGGAGGTCCCTTCAAGCCCAACACATTCTATGAAGCCATGAATCTACTGAGTGGAAAGCCATTTTTAGGAGAAAAGTCAGTGTTTTACCGTTGTACTTCAGGGATCTCCATCCTGCCTGAGCAAACTCAGTCTGTCTCTGCGTTTCATGCTGTGAGTTGGGGTGACTCAATCTGTTTGTATCATAGAATCATTAGCCCAGAGAGTCTACTTCACCCCAAACCTTCTGCTTACTGCCTTGTTACGGCATCTCTGTAGATCATGACACGGTGATGTAGGATGCATCCTCAGGCTGGGTCCTTTATGTCTTTTCTTGATGTGTTGGCCAATTAATCGAATCATAGAATGTACTGAGTTGGAAGGGACATCTAAAGGTCATCTAGCCCAACCCCTCTACACAAGAGCATGTCTTCTGCGCCTCTCAGCTCCAGAAGGACACTGAGCTGCTGGAGAGAGCCCAGCAGAGAGCCACAGGGATGATGGAGGGAGGGGAGCATCCCCCTGCCTAGGACAGGCTGAGGGAGCTTGGAGAAAGGAGACTGGGCGATGATCCCATGAATGTTGATCAATAGGGTGGGTGTCAGGAGGATGGAGCTGGGCTCTGCCCAGGGGCACCCAGTGACAGGACAAGGGGCAGTGGGTGTGAGCTGGAGCAGAGGAGGTTCCACATCAATGTGAGAAGG
>JAOXOE010028009.1:0-17029 GCA_028565055.1 Phoeniculus purpureus | reverse complement strand
GCTCCCTGGTCTTTTATACTGTCCTGACCACGGGACTTTGGGACAGGTCACTTCCCCTGGGACAGTTCCGGGGAAGAAAGTCCTCTTAAAGCCACAGGATGTTTTCTTCATAAAAGCACACACCTGTAAGTCTGAAAATTCTACTAATTTTCAAACCACAATAAGGAGGATAAAGGTAGTAGCATTTGGGAGCACAGCATCAATTGGGCTGTAATGAACATCTTTCAATCCTCATTAAAAGATCCCTGAAGAAAAAAAAACCAGGAAAAGCCTCAGGAAAGACAGGACAGAATGGAACAGCAGCAGTTAAAAATTCAACATTGTTTTTCATAAAAAAGGAAAAAATACAATCACCATTGATGCCTCCATCAGCATTTTCTTTGATATACAGCCCCCCGTGACGCACCACACATAACCTAAAAGTGTGAAACATCCAGGACGCATCTACTGTCACCTTTATCTTACTGAAGCAACAGTGTTCTCTGCTAATATTCTGAAGAGATTTTTCAATTCCACTACTGAAATCATGTACAGTCCATAAGCTCTGCTGCACGTCAGCAGTATAAGAATATTTGCTGCCTGTTAAGTCAACTCCCCCACGTCTTGCCCCAGAATTCCAGTGCAAAACTCAGGGTAGATTATTGGAAAACTTTTTCTTTGATCGATGCAAGTTTCTCGTTGCTTCTGCTTCAGAATCCCCCAACTTGTGTTGCAGATCACAGAACTATTGAGGCTGGAAAAGACCTCTAAGATACCTGATAGTGCAACACTAAAAACCACAGATTTCAGTAAAACCTATGAAACTCTACACAACACACTGAAAACTGAAAGAAATACTACTGAAATCCCTTTTTTTCTTCTTGATCAAAGCTTAAAGTTTCAGACTACTTATGTATGCTTCACTTTCATAAACTGAAGTGTTATATAAAGAAATGAAGAAAGGGAAGAATACGGTGAGGGTGACGGAGCCCTGGAACAGGCTGCCCGGGGGGAGCTGTGGAATCTCCTTCTCTGGAGACGTTTAAAACCTGCCTGGCCATGTTCCTGTGCCACTGGATCTAGGGGATCCTGCTGTGGCAGGGGGATTGGACTGGATGATCTTTTGAGGTCCCTTGCAACCCTCAGTGTTCTGTGATTCTGTGAACACCACCAAATCCTCACCGCTTGAAGACATTTGCAAGACACTCTGTTTATTCTATATTGTTTTGTCCTGTAATACAGGACAGAGATGAAAAGCTGATGCAGGCTGACTTATGTGCGAGTGGTTAACATTTTTCCCTTTCTCCCTTGCAGCTAGAGCAGAGATCTCTGATAGGAATAAAGACATACATGAAAAAGTACAAAATGTCAGAAGTGTGCCTTACGAGTCCAGAATGCGAATAGAATATTTCCTTTGTTATAGGAAACCAGCTGAGCATAAAATGTTAATACAGACGTTTACTGGAATATGGTAAAGAAAGAGTGCTCCAGGGCTGGAACAGGCTGCCCAGGGAGGTGGTGGAGTCACCATCCCTGGAGCAGTTCAAAACGTGAGTAGCTGTGGCTACAGGGTTTAATGGGCACGGTGGGGTTGGGTTGATGGTTGGATTGATGATCTTGGAGGTCCCTTCCCCCCTTAATAATTCTATGATGAAATTTGGAATGACTTATTAAATTCCTGTATCATTTACAGTTATGGTCCTGCAAAACTGTTACAGAAACTGTGGCTTTGATTCTTATTGTTCCTCAAACAGCAGCAGTCCTCAAAGTCACCTGAAGGCATGGACCACACAGACTTAATTCCAATGCAGCTATCAAAGATACTAAATAGCCTCTAGCCTTCCCTTTATTCCCAGTCTCAGTAATGGGATCTTGAACCAGTCTGCTACCCTTGTTTGGAGACTAGTGTACCAACACTGGTAGAAGCACTTTATGGTTCATAGAATCATCGTGGCTGGAAAGGACCTCCATGATTATCAAGTCCAGTCCTCATCCCAACAGCTCCCTAACCCCTAGACCATGGCCTCAAGTGCTCTAGCTACTTCTTTTTTTAAACACCTCCAGGGACAGTAACTCTATCAATTCCCTGGGCAGCCTGTTCCAGTGCCCAACCACTCTCTCAGGGAAGAACTTGTTCCTAAGGTGCAATCTATACCTCCCCTGATGCAACTTGAGGCCATTTCCCCTCATCCTATCATTAGTAATTTGGGAGAAGAGAGCAGCACCAGCCTCCTTTGAGGTAGCCACAGAGAACAGTAACATGCTTGCTTCATTCTCATTCCAGCTCACTTTTACCAGTCAGCCTAGATGTCGTACTTTAAACTCACGGAAACACAGAATTACTGAGGCTGGAAAAGCCCTCTAAGATCATCTAGCCCAGCCCGTAACATCACCACAGCGGCCAGACCAGGGCACTAAGTGCCACAGCCTGTCCACACAAAGAACATTACATCAGAGAGCAGTGAATTCACAGAAGACAATAAGGGGAACCACATTACAACACCCTCCCATCCCAACTGCATGTATTTGAGCCACATATAGTGTAGAACATGAGAGTCATCATAGTTCTGAAAACTGATTGACCTTAAAAAGGCTTTTCCTTGTCAGAAACATGAGAGAATTACTACACATTCACAGAACCACAGAACATTAGGGACTGGAAGGGACCTTGAAAGATCATCTAGTCCAATCCCCCTGTCAGAGCAGGATCCCCTAGACCAAGTTAAACAGGAACACATCCAGGCGGGTTTTAAACGTCTCCAGAGTGTTCAGTTTCTGACTTCACTGCCTTGGGTGAACACTTTGAAAGGAGATTTACAAAGTCTGGGTTTTGGAGAGATGGCACCTAAATTCCCAGAAGTATGTAGGGCACCTGCAGCTATCACTTGACTTTTCAGAAATAAGAATTCATTCTTTTCTCCTGCAAGGTATCACAAATCTTTATTGAATTTATTGTACAACTGAAGTGGCTACTTATCTTAAAAATGCTTCCAAACCCCACAGTTGTCCCTAAAGCACTGTGATTATTTTCTTCAGAAAATGTACTTGCTAAGGAGTTGAATTAAAGAGAATGAATGCAAATGAGTTTTAAATCATCATCATCACAACTCCAGATCCTGTTGCCACATTCAGGCAAAGAGAAAGAAATAAGGCATCAACTCAGTGGCATCCAGTGATAGGATTAGGGGCAGTGGGTGTGAGCTGGAACAGCAGAGGTTTAACATCAACATGAGAAGGAACTTCTTCCCAGTGAGGGTAACAGAGCACTGGAAGGGCTGCCCAGAGGGGTTGTGGAGTCTCCTTCTCTGGAGATGTTTAAAACCCACCTGGTTGTGTTCTTGTGCAACTTGGTCTAGGGGATCCTGCTATGGCGGGGGGATTAGACTAGATGATCTTTCAAGGTCTCTTCCAATCCCTAACATTCTGTGAATCTGTGATATCTTATGTCCTATGAATGCAAACAACTACTTTACAGGTACTCATTGCATGTAATTAATTAAGAGCGTGGGGTGTATCCTCCCCCCACCCAGCGTTTAAATAATTGAGGTGCTGGGATTTTTATCTCACTCATTAATTCTCTTGAGAGAGGATTCATTCTCTAATGAGTCTCACCTGCTATTTTATCATTGAAGTGATCTCTATTGTGGGATTGCTGTGTAGTGTTCTCTGTCACCTTTAAACGCTGAGGAGATAAAGAATGTGGGAAAGATAACAGTAATTCCTTATTTCTCACTGCACAGTAAGTTCTTGAGTATCAATGTGAAATTTCCCCCTGAGATTCTCAGGGGGCTGTCATCTTTTTATTCCATTTCCAGACTGTTGGCGAATCTGATGCACAGTGCAGTTCTATGACTATTGACTTCTCTGCGCTTCAGTCACTTCTGAAACCTGATAAATTAATATCCAAGAGAGGATTCCTTTATTCTGTGCCAAGTTTGTTCCTTAAAAGCCTTGGGTGAGAAACGCTGCTGGGAGAGCCTTCCCTTCCAAACTGGCAGATGGAAGACCTTAGGGCATCTCCATTTCCTCTTTTAGATAAGGAAGCTGAGAGCATAACACCGTTCCTCAAGCAAGTAACCTGTTCTGCCCCATATAATTTATAGCTTGTGTTACTGTTCTACCATCGTTTCATAACATATCCAAAACTATCATGATTTTTAGAGCATCTTGACCTTCCCCCAGTGAGGGTGACAGGGCACTGGAAGGGGCTGCTCAGGGGGGTTGTGGAGTCTCCCTCTCCGGACACGTTTAAAACCCACCTGGCTATGCCCCTGTGTGACTCAATCTAGGGGATCTAGGGGATCCTGCTGTGGCAGGGACATTGGACTGGATGATCTTTCGAGGTCCCTTCAAATCCCTAATGCCTTGTGATTCTGTGATCTTCAGTATTTCTACTGCTCTCAAACCTCTGAGTAGCATTAACAATATTACGCTAAAGTAATGACGATATTCTAATAATGACTCAGCTCAGTGTAATAAATGACTCAGTAAGAAAGGAAGAGCTGCTTTGAAAATAATTGGTGCATTTCTTCAACTCCTAAGCCACCAGCAACACCAATGATATAATGGTAGGACTTGGCAGGGACACCTGGAGATCATCTAGTCCAATGCTCCTGGCAGAGAAGGATCCCCCTAGGACAGGTCAGACAGGAACACCTCCAGGTGAGTTTGAATGTCTCCAGAGGAGACTTCAGACCCTCTCTGGGCAGCCTCTTCTAGGGTTCTGTCACTCTCATCATAAGAAAGTATTTCCTTGTCTTTAAATTGCATCTTCTATGATCTTTTAAACCCATTGCCCCTTGTCCTACAGCTGGGCAACACCAAAAAGAGCCTGATCCCATCATCTTGACCCTCTCCATTTAGATTCTTACAAGAATTTATGAGATCTCCCCTCAGTCTCCTCCTCTCCAGGCTCAACAGACCCACAAATTTTGGCAGAAAGATAAAAACTATAATTTTATCTATTTTCACTTTCAGAAAAGGGTGTGTAAGGTGTATTACAGCAATGAATTAAAGTAGTTTTCAATTTAGGGGTTTTTTTTTAAGGAGAGGAAAGAAACGGACAAGAAGACTTCACTGTTCTGACAGCTATTCCTCTTGATAAGCCACTCATACACTAAGTTTAATACAATTTCTTTCAGTTATTAAGAAAATGCAAAGTGGAACACTCTCTTTTTTCTCCTGCTAGTTCTTTTCACCCTTGTAAGTTCAATATTTTGCAGAGAACAAACTAACCCCCCCATTCTGACACCATCCTCATGATTAGCTAATTGTAAGCAACATATTCTAGGACACCATGGTGAGAGCTTCCTCTCAAATTTGTGTCTTCTAGACCTTTTCAGCAGTTCATTGTTCACGTAAACTTTGTTCTCTGCCTTCAACCCCCCTGCCAGAGCAGGATCCCTTAGGACAGGTCACACAGGGCTGCATCCAAGTGGGTTTGAAAGTCTCTAGAGCAGAAAATTCCACAGCCTCTCTGGGCAGCTTGTTCCAGTATTCCATGACCCTTACAGGGGAGACATTTCTCCTCATGTTGAGCTGGAACTTCCTATGTTCCAGCTTATCTCCATTATTCCTTGTCCTATTACTGGGCACCACTGAAAAGAGACTGGTCCCTTCTTCTTGACCCCCACCCCTCAGATATTTACAGGCATTAATGAGATTCCCCTCTCAGCCTTCTCTCCAGACTAAACAGCCCCAGCTCTCTCAGTCTTTCCTTACAGGAGAGATGTCCAAGTCACTTAATCATCCTCGTAGTTGTCTGTTGAATATCATATTAAACAGAATGCGTTCCAAACCTAATAATGTACATGGAGTGTGTTAAAAACAAAGAATCTAATTAATGAAAGCTCGCTTAGCTAGAAATCAATATGAAGAGAGAAAACACAGACCCAAGTATCAGAACACCCCGTTTTCAAATGCATATGTATTTAATAAAGGCATTTTCCACCTTCAATAAATTGCTTCCAAAAATTCCTCAGCTGTTACACTCTCATTCTGTGTTACTAAATGCTGGCTACCAAGAATATTTGGTTTTAAGAACAGAGACTTCGTTTGAATATACAATCACTCCATCCCAATAAACTGATTTATTGAACTTAATCACAGAACATTAGGGATTGGAAGGGATCCTGAAAGATCATCCAGTCCAATCCCCCTGCCACAGCAGGATCCCCTATATCCAGTTGCACAGGAACATGGCCAGGTGGGTTTTAAACATCTCCAGAGAAGGAGACTCCACAACCCCCATGGGCAGCCTCTTCCAGTGCTCTGTCACCTTCACCATGAAGAAGTTCCTTCTCATATTGATGTGGAACCTCCTCTGTTCCAGCTCACACCCATTGCCCCTTGTCCTATCATTTGGTACCCCTGAGCAGAGCCTGGCTCCATACTCCTGACACCCACTCTTTCAATATTTATAAACATTAATGATGTCACCCCTCAATCTCCTTTTTTCCAAGCTTAAGAGACCCAGCTTCCTCAGCCTTTCCTCAGCAGGGAGATGCTTCACTCCATCATCTCTATGGTTCTGTGCTGAACTCTCTCCAGCAGTTTTGCGTCCTTCTGAAACTGAGGGGCCCAGAACTGGACACAAGATTCCAGAAGTGTTCTCAGGAGGGCAGAGGAGAGGAGGAGGAGAACCTTTCTCCATCTACTAACTAAACCACTTCTAATCCATCCCAGGATGCCACTGGCATTCTCAGCCACAAGGGCACACTGCTCTCCACAGGCCGGTCCCTACCCTATCCTGGTACTGGGGCTGTTCTTGCTCAGATGCCAGACTCTACCCTGCCTTTGTTATAGTTCACTTAATGTCTCCCTGCACCTAGAAAATATAATAAACAAAACCTTAAATAACTCAAAAATGCCTGGATCACTGCGTTCTTCCTACCTTTAAGAGAGGAGACACAACGGATTTAACCTGACACTATTAAAAAAGGTCACTTTCAACACAGGGAGGAGTAGTACAGCACACCCTCAGGGCATGTCAGTCTTGGAATTTACATACTATTATTCCAAAAAAAGGATAAAATTAATTGCCTATTTTGTGAGGATCAGAAGACCCTAAGTTCAGTCACTGTGTCCAGTGTTATTAATAGGCTTATGATACAGCTCCAGTAATAAATATAAACCATGCTCCATTACCTGTGACTTTGAGGACTACCCTGTACACACTGATGTATGCAAATACCCACCAGGAATAAAGACACCACTGCCCTTTCTTAAAATGCTGATGTCTATCGCTATGGTTTCATGGCAGAAAGTATCTTTATCTTTATCAATAGAGATTATTCTGTTACATAATCAATATGTTACAGCACTTCAGAAAAGTTCTAGCCAAATGAAGGTCTCTCCCACTATCCTGTCTCTACTGTACCACATCCTGGTGCCCCCACATAGAATCACAGGGTTGGAAGGGACCTTCAAAGGGCATCCAGCCCAACTTCCCTACAACAAGCAGAGTCATCACTCACCAGAACACACTGCCCAGAGCCCCATCCAGCCTGACTGTGAATGGCTCCAGGGACGGGGCCTCCACCACCTCTCTGGGCAGCCTGTTCCAGGGATCCTCCACCCTCAGATTCAACAACTTTTTCCTGATTTCTGACCTCAACCTGTCCTTTTCCAGCTTCAAACCATGACCCTTCATCCCGTCATTCCCTGCCCTCTTGAACAGTCTTCTCCAGCCTTCTGACAGCCCCTTTCAGGGGTTGGAAGGTCACTATAAGGTCCCCCCCTCAAGCCTTCTGCTCTCCAGACTAAACAAACCCAACTTTCTCAGCCTGTCCCCAGAACAGAGGTGCTTCAGCCCTCTAAGCATTTTCATGACCTCCTCTGGACCTGCTCCAACAGCTGCTTGACCTTCTTGTATTGAAGGCTCCAGAGCTGGATGCAAAGCTCCAGGTAAGGTCTCACCAGGGCAGAGTCCAGAGGCAGAATCACCTCCCTTGACATGCAGTCTGCATCCTCAAAAACCTCACATCAGGTACATCCAGGGAGGTTGGACTAGATGACTTTAAAGGTCCCTTCCAAATCAAGACAGTCCATGATCCTATCACCACGTTGGCTGTGCTCTTACACAAAAAAACAAGGTTCTTACAAAGCAGTGATAGTTTAAGAGTCTCTGTATGAGCACAGGCACAATTCATATCTCACTAAGATTGTCCTCATTAGGATGCTGCAGGGAAAGCAGATCACAATGTCATGACAGCAGCTCTCACCCCTCGATGCCAGCTTTCACGCACCGCACACCTCATGCTGTCACCCTGCAGCTCTCCCCCAGAGGAGGCAGCCAGGCTCTGAACCAGAGTTGTTAGGTCACCTTAACTGTGTTCAGCAGGCTTGGGGCTCACAGCAGTGAAAGGCAGCACTGCCACGGCGCCTAACAGCTCGTACATCTGGGTACCAATCTGTTCTGTCTCTTAGCCACTACTTTATGCGGCTACAGCCACTGGGTGCGCCGGCACACGCTCTTCATGTTTCACCCACTCACAGAGGCTGGCACGGTCATTTCAGAACAGCCAGCAATGCTGCTGACAGCACATGTGCTGGAACACACAAGCAGAGAAACACAGATTTATTAAATCTCGTGAAACCCTGTGCTGCACTTACCACACTTGGGCTGTGCATGGAGAGTACAAACACGTGAGGTGGTTCTGAGATGAAATTCTGCACCCAGTACACCTCTGTGATGAGCATCCAGCAAGATGATAATGCTTTCCCTGCCTTTTGTAGTTAACCCCTCCCTGTCCCCATGCAGGCAGATACCAGACAGAAAGAGTCTGTGATGGGATGCAAACAAGATGCACCTGTCCAGGGCTCTCCTAGACAGAAACTGAACTTAAAGGTCAGGCCTAAAGGTGGCTCTTGGTAGCTTAAACACAAGTGGTCTGAGTCTTCCAGGGCATCTCACAGAATCATTCAGGTTGGAAAAGACCCTTGAGATCATCCAATAAGCAAGGTCACCACTAGACCAGATCTCTAAGCACCACATCTAAACAATCTTTTGTATGAAGTATTCTGGTTATTAGTATTTTATCGCCTTGCATTCATCAAACTTGCTCTGGTGAAGTGCTCGAGCCAGCAGAGATGGGCCACTCCTTTTTTTAGGCAATGAGAAGGATCTTGCAGTAACTCAGCAGTTTTAAAGTCGACCCTAGATATTTTGGCTCAAAACTGCTGTGAAAATGGCACAGATTGGAACAGACAAATTGAGGTGTTTTACCTCTAATGGGGTTTGAGGTAACATAAACCTCATAAAGGAGTAAAGAACTAAAACAGACACTAAAACACAAACGTGTAAAGGGAGAATCACTGAACGTTAGGGGTTGGAAAGGTCCTTGAAAGATCATTTAGTCCAACCACCCTGCCAAAGAGGATCCCCTAGGACAGGTTACACAGGAAAACAAACAGGCTGGTTTTAAAGTCTCCAGAGCAGGGGATTCCACATCCTCTCTAGGCAGCCTGTACCAGGGCTATGTCACCCTCAGTCAAAAAGCTTTTCCTGATGTTCACATGGAACCCCCTCTGCTCCAGCTTGTCCCCGCTGCCCCTTGTGCGATCACTGGACACCCCTGAGCAGAGCCTGAGTCCATCTTCCTGACACCCACCCTGTAGCAGTACAGGGCAAAGGAGGCAGAGCTACCAAGAGGAGGGTGATGTGGAAAACTCTACAAGTAAGAAACCAGCAGTGCAGACACTGATAAGAAAGATCAAATCACGGAGTTGCAGACAGTAAACATGGATTTTGCTATCACAGATCAAACTACGGTTCGATCAGTAACCAGTTGCATCTATTGAACTAAACAAGGTCTGGGTTTTCTGTAGCTAAGGGTAGTCTGTCCCTAACAGGATTGAACCAAAAATACATTCACCTTACAGTGCTGTCCCACAGCACCTGCCTTGCTATAATTAAGTCAACTATAGATGAAATCCTGACCCAATCGAAACCACGAAAACAGCTCTAAAATCTACATTTCGTATGTTGGTCCAGAATTCTGTCCTATTTACAGGACTTGGTGATGATGGAGGCTCACAAGGAAGGAAAAGAACCTCTAAAATAAATAAATCCAAAGTTGCTTCTGATTGTCTTTAAAAAAAAATTCTGTGTCCAAACAGACACAGTGTAGAGTCTGGCATCTGGGCAAGAACAACCTCCGGTACCAGGATAGGGTGGGGACTGACCTGCTGGAGAGCAGCATAGGAAAAAGGGACCTAGGGGTCCTGGTGGCCAGCAGGATGGCCAGGAGCCAGCAATGGGCCCTTGTGGCCAAAAAGGCCAACGGCATCCTGAGGTAGATCCAAAGAGGGGTGGTTAGCAGACAGAGAGAGGCTCTCCTCCCCCTCTACTTGGCCCTGGTGAGACCGCATCTGGAATAGTGTCCAGTTCTGGCCTCTCAGCTCCACAAGGACAGAACTTCTTGAGGGATTCCAGCACAGAGCCACAAAGATGATAAAGGAAGGGGAGCATCTCCCTGATGAGGAAAGGCTGAAGGAGCTGGGTCTCTTGAGCTTGGTAAAAAGGAGACTGAAGGATGACCCTGTGAACATTGAGAAATATGGAAATGGTGGGTGTCATGAGGATGGAGCCAGGCTCTGATCAGGGGCACCCAATGATAGGATAAGGGACAACAGTTATGAGCTGGAACAGAGGAGGTTCCACATCAATATGAGAAGGGACTTCTTCCCAATGAGGGTGATAGAGCCCTGGAAGGAGCTGTCTAGGAGGGTTGTGGAGTCTCCTTCTCTGGAGACATTTAAAACCCACCTGGATATGTTTCTGTGACAGTTGGTCTAGTTGATCCTGCTCTGGCAGTGGGATTGGACTAGATGACCTTTTGAGGTCCCTTCCAGCCTTTAATGTTCTGTGATTCTGTGATTTAAACCTGATCTCTCCCAAAATGGTGTTGAACATGGTAGTGGTGACCTTGGTAGAGGAGGGTTAGTAGTTGGACTTGATGTTCTCAAGGGTCTTTTCCAACCTGAGTGATTCTATGATTCATACAGATCCACAGGAGGGGAATGCTGTGCATTTGAATCGCTAAAACAGTTAGAGGCATTTAATCTTTCTAAGCTTCACCACTGTGGAGCTCTTCATCTCTTTTCTTTCCTGCTTTGCAGTGACACATCTCTCTTTCCTCTTTACTGCCACAAAGGTCAACTTTTTTCATGAGCCTGAATTCAGTAAAGTCATAAAAACAGGCAGAAAAATGGCACTTGTTCTGTCACTCACAAAGCTGGCTTGGGTAACAGGCACGGCACGTTGTATTGAAGAGATTCCTTAGAGCCATCAGCTGGGGAAGTGTCCCAAACCTGTCAGTTTAGCTGCCGTCTCTAGGAAGACTAAGGGAACAAGTTTGAAGAGAAGTCTTTGACCTCAGTCTGAATGGAAGCTCTGATGTCTGCTAGACTTGCTGCTTCACTTGGACTTTCAGGTCCAAGTGAAGAATAAAAGAATGAGCTCCTAGTCCTATGTGAAGTGAAACGAACAGACTGAGTAGAATATGAAGCGAACACTCACAGTTCTGATCCTACAGAACAAAAAAAACCCACCCTGCACTGACACACCACATCAAAAAAGAGTGTTCTCACTGCGAACCGACTTAATCTTTTACATTATTTTGTCTTTTACACTATTTAGAGTAAATTCAATGATTGGACTAGATGGTCTTTTGAGGTCCCTTCCAATCCCTAACGTCCTGTGATCCTCAGTGCTGACACAGGTAAGTGTCCCTACACAGTGAGCCTTGAAAGCTCCTGTCCGTGTTTTGAAGGGCTGGGAATGCCTTCCCTTCAGCAATTTGAAATATTTCTTGCAATTCAGATGAGAGTTTCTGCAAAGCATCGCCGATTAGTCAAAACAGGAAAAGACTTTGGGAAAGTTATTTTGCGGGAGACTTCATATTCAGAAAAAAAAAAAAGCTTTTCATCTTATTCAGCCACACATAATGCAAAAGGAGAACGATTACCTTGATAATCTTGCAGCTCCAGCTGACTACTGAGCAGTGAAAAGAGCCTCAATGCCTCGAGGTTATTCAGATGAAAGAAAGCCCTGACAGAAAAGCTTAAAACTGTGTCTCAGGGAGGTAAAGGTGGGGCGAAGTTACCTGTAGCTCAATTTTGGGAGAGGCAGGACTTCGTTGTTCTGTTCAGTTGTTCTATAGAATCACAGAATGTGAGGGATTGGAGGGAACTTCTGAAGATCATCTAGTACAAAGCCCACTGCCAGAGCAGGATCCCCTAGGACAAGGCACACAGGGCTGCATCCAGGAGGGTTTTGAATGTCTCCAGAGCAGGAGATTCCACAACCTCTCTGGGCAGCCTGTGCCAGGGTTCTATTACCCTATCTTGGACAATTATTTTTACAGCCACACACAGTAACATACTAGCTCAAGCTAGTTTGTTCCCTGAGAGCTTAAGCTGATCTTAGGCCACGCCATTCCAACTGAACAGCTCAGGTAGAGGAAAGGGTTGACTTCTGGCCAGCTCAGCTCCATAGGTCACAGCTCACCACCTCATCACATGAATCCCATGGACCAATAAAAGAAAGGATTAATCAATGGGTATCACAGGATGTCACAGGATGGGAGGGACAGCAGTAGCCCAAACACAGATCAATTAATTCTCCTCTGAAAATTCAGTTTTTGTTTTGCAGTATCGCACTGTCTTTGCAAGTCTCACGATCAAAAAAGCCTTTTCACTTAAAAACTTTGCTAATATTTTATAATCTCAATTATAGTGCCTGCTGCTTGATCATAGAATCACAGGATTGGAAGGGACCTCCAAATGGCATCTAGTTCAACCCCCTGCAACAAGCTGGGCCATCACTCACCAGACCAGGTTGCCCCGAGCCCCATCCAGCCTGACTGTGAATGGCTCCAGGGATGGGGCCTTCACCACCTCTCTGGGCAGCCTGTTCCAGGGATCCCCCACCCCCAGATTCAACAGCTTTTTCCTGCTGTCTGACCTCAATCTGCCTTTTTCCAGCTTCAAACCGTGATCCCTTGTCCTATCATTCCCAGCCTTCTTGAACAGTCTTCCCCAACCTTCTGACAGCCCCTTTCAGGGACTGGAAGGTTGCTATAAGGTCCTCCCTAAAGCCTTCTCCTCTTTCTGCTGAACAACCCCAGTGTCCCAACCTGCCCTCATAAGAGTTCTTTCTTCACATCGAATGAAGCTTTACTTCTAGGTCTGGACAAAGGATGTCTAAACTGATCTTTATGTAAACCAGTCAAGTACTTTTTACATGGTTTGTGCATGACATCTACTTCATCAGTATCTCCACACCACAGAGGAAAAGCATCTTGAACCAGACAAAGAACTTTCTAACATCACTCCATTGATTTCATTTAGCAACTGTCTGCAGAACTATGAACTAATACAGTTTAGCACTTTTACCTTTCATTTACTTGATAGATGTCAGAGTCCAGCAAGAACTTACCTATTAGTCACAGTGTGACAAAAGAGAGCTTCTACTCAGATTTGTGGCTTTCTTGCCCTATTACATCAAAGTGAACACAATAAACTTAAATCAACAGATTTAAAAAGGAATTGAAGTGCTGTTTAATCAAAATCTATCACAGAATCTTAGTGGTTGGAAAGGACCCCAAAAGATCATCTAGTCCAACCCCCCCCTGCAAGAGCAGGATCCTGTAGGACAGGTCACACAGGGCTGCATCCAGTGGGGGTTTGAAAGTGAGGTTTCCCTGTCACCCTCACAGGGAAAGTTCTTCCTGACGTGCACATGGAACCTCCTCTGCTCCAGCCAATGGCATCCTGGCTTGGATCAGCAATCGTGTGGCCAGCGGGGCTAGGGACGTTAATCTCGCCCTGTACTGGGCACCGGGGAGGCCTCCTCTCAAGTACTGGGGGACAGTGGAGTTCCCATCCCAGGAGGTGTTGAAGGACAGACTAGCTGTGGCCCTTAGTGCCCCGGTCAGGCTGATGTGGTGATGTTAGGTCATGGGCCGGGCTGGATGAGCTCAGAGGTCTTTTCCAGCCACAATCGTTCCGTGATTCTCTCTAAAAAAACCTAAAAAGCCGACAGATTTCCTCGGCGGGTTGTACCAGCCCTTTGTGAGCACCCAGTAATTCAGGAGCCTTCTTTAGCAATGCAGATTTTTTACTATTAATATTCTTCTCTTGCTGGAGTAGCCCAGTTACTCTAATTTCATCTTTCCTGCAGATGGCCAGAAATAACTTGCAAAGCAGAATAAAGAGGAGGAAGCAAATTTCCAAACAACGCTTTCATTAGAGAAGTGTTATTTCAGTTATTAAGTGGGGAGCTGTACATATGGTGTCTGCTTTACCCCCACATTTTCAAATCTGCCCTGATATCAATGTAGCTGTAACCGCACCACTTCTCAGTCAGCCGGGGAGCACTGGCAAGCTTTTCTTTTTGGGTTTTTGTCTTCATTTTCCCTTTTTTCACTAGGGGAAAGACATAGGCAAAAAGTCACAACTTTACCGATTATAAACTTCTCTTCTTTAAA
The DNA here is from genome assembly GCA_028565055.1 of Phoeniculus purpureus. Lineage (NCBI taxonomy): Eukaryota > Metazoa > Chordata > Aves > Bucerotiformes > Phoeniculidae > Phoeniculus > Phoeniculus purpureus. The sequence continues at coordinate 2,558 of JAOXOE010028009.1, read as the reverse complement.
GCAAGTAGCTGCCTCATTATTTCACTGCTTTTCGGTGACTCCTGACTTAGGCTCTTCTTGTTTAGGAATATTTCATCACAGAAACACAGAACATCAGGGATTGGAAGGGATCTCGAAACATCATCCAGTCCAATCCCCCAGCCACAGCAGGATCCCCTAGATCTAGTCACACAGGAACATGGCCAGGCGGGTTTTAAATGTCTCCAGAGAAGGAGACTCCACAACAACCCTGGGCAGCCCCTTCCTATCCTCCGTCACCCTCACTGGGAAGTTGTTCCTTCTCAGATTGATGTGGAACCTCCTCTGTTCCAGCTCACTCCTGCTGCCCCTTGTCCTGTCATTAGATGCCCCTAAGCAGAGCCTGGCTCCATCCTCCTGATACCCACCCTTTCCATATTTATCAACAATCACAGGGTCATCCCTCAGTCTCCTTTTGTCCAAACTGTTCCAACCCCTGACCACTCTGTTAGGGAAGACATTTTTTGTGACGTCCATACTAACCCTTCCCTGGCCATTTCCTCTTGTTCTATTGCTGTCAACTTGGGGGAAGAGACTGACCTCTCTTGTCCTCCTTTCAGGTAGCTGTGAAGAGCAGTAAGGTCTCCCCTCAGCCTCCTTTTCGCTAGACTAAACAACCCAAATTCCCTCAGCCTCTCTTCATCAAAGACTTTCCCTCCAGGCCCTTCACTGCACCCGCTCCAGCCCCTCAATGTCCTTCCTGTTTTGAGATGCCCAAAACTGACCCCAGCACTTGAGATGAGGCCTCACCACTGCCCTGTACAGGGGAAGGATCACCTCTCTAGTCCTGCTGGCCACACACCACATTGTTATTCACTGACCAGAGTGACAGCAGTAATTCTCTTCACAGTACCACAGTATCACAGTACATCAGGGATTAGTAGGGACCTCATCTAGTCCAATCCCCCTGCCAGAGCAGAATCACCTAGACAAAGTCACACAGGAACGCATCCAGACGAGTAGTCTTCCTTCCTGACCTGCCTCATTAGCCATGGCTTCTACATCAGTGGGGTTTAACCAAGGATCACCTCAGAAATCCAGTTCAAGTGAGAAATGGCAAAACCATCCCCCAAAATGAACCAAATAATTTCCTGTTCCTAATTCGACTGCACTGGGTCTTAAATCAGAAAAAAAAATCAATGTCCCACAGCATCCTCTGCTGCGTGCTGGGGTGAGAAAATTGATGTCGGAGATCAAAATGCTAATCTGAGGCTTTAAGAATCTTAGATGTAGGGCACGTTTAAGATGAGGCTTTACTTTAAATCTTTTTTTTATTAAAAAAGGATCAGTGATTTCTGGCAATACTTCATATATGACACTAACTCGCTTTGGAGGAGCCCAAAACTAATACTTAAGTAACACTGACTTTTAGAATTCAGAATTGCTTTTCATAGAAACATAGAATGGCCAGGGTTGGAAGGGACCTTAAAGATCATCCAGTTCCAACCACCCTGCACAGGCAGAGACACCTTCACAAGAGCAGGTTACTCAGGACCCCAGACAACCTGCCCTTCAACACTGCCAGCAATGGGACAGCCACAACTGCCTTGGGCAACCTGTTCCAGCATCTCAGCACCCTCACAGCAAAGAACTGGTTCCTCATGTCCAACCTCAACCTCCCCTCTTCAAGTCTAGAACCCTCTCTCCTTGTTTTGCATGTATACAACTTGCTGTTCTCATTCTTTAATAGGAAACAATAGGTCCAACAGTCTCAGCTAATGTTTTAACCATGAAGATCTTCAGAACCAGATCTTTAAGCTGTCTTCCTGCCAGCCCAGGGAGGAGGTTGAGTCAGCATCCCTGGAGGTGTTTAAGAGAAGGGTAGATGTTGCACCAGGGGACAGGGTTTAGTGGTGCTGACAGGGCTGAGAAAACATTGGACTTTACAATCTCGAAGGTGTCTTGAAGCCAAAACTATTCTAGGATTCTATGAGTCACATATAAATCCAGGAAAAATATATGGAATATTAAAAATATAAGACTAACTCACTGAATTTGGACCTTTACTCTCTCATGAGGAAAGAAGAGAATAATAAACCCCCAAATTACCAGCCCTATTGTTTCACAGGGTTCATGAAGAAATCAAATGAAGCACAAAGATGAATCAAACCACTCTCTCACATTCCAGTCAGCAAGTTCTATTACAAACTTTCATTTATTTATCTTTATTACTACGAGAGCTTTCCAGCTCAGAAAAGATAACAAGACTAGGGGCACTGAGCTGTTATTTTTGATATTGATTTCTGAGGCTGTGGAAATATAAATCAAATGTTCTGTATAGCTTTATTAACATTTCATAGATATAAATACATATATACATGTAGCATAGGGTTGGTTTTTTCCAAAGACAAGCATGGAAGACCCTTTAAAATTTTACTTTTGTATGGCAAAAAATATTCAGAGCCTAGACCAGGAGATCACAGAATTATTGAGGCTGGAAAAGCCCTCTGAGCTCATCCAAAACAGCCCAGGACCTAACATCACCACAGTGGCCAGACCAGGGCACTAAGGGCCACAGCCAGGCTGCCCTTCAACACCTC